>JAZHYW010036298.1:0-56762 GCA_037355805.1 Ixodes ricinus
ACAGACCTATTGGAACGCGCACTTGTATGTGGGATGGGGCCATGAGGCCAAGCAACAACGACGCATCACCGGCATCCAAAAGGGGCGCTCGCTGCTAGATCAATCGATGGCGCAACTTGGGTGATACGGAATATCCAGCCGCTTGCAACCAACACGACATTCTCGCCCTTAATATAGAGCTGTGTGCACCACCAGCAAACTCATGCATGCGCTGCCCAGTTGCTCATCAGCGAAGAACAATAGAAAGTAATGAACCAATTTATAAGAAGGTAATGAGAAGGTTCTTACGAATTTCGAGCATCCTGACCTCCAAAAAACGCTAAATGTGTTGATGCAAAAAAAAAAAAAAAATGTCAGACACAAATTTATGTCCAAAGCATATAGCGGACAGAAACAGCTTATTTTATATGAAAGTGAAATATAATGGGTGGCCCGTCGGAAATTACTGCTTTGTAACGAACGTAGATATCACAATATAAGCATAAAAATATACTGTTAAAATCAGCAACATAAGATTAGTATTTTAATATTAAAGAGGAAAACTGACCTATGACTGTATAAACATTCGCAACGTTCAATTTTTATTTACGCCCCTCGGTAGATGAACTCGTTCAAAAAGATTAGAGCAGGATCACAAGATACGGATTTCACTACGCGTTCAACGCATGCGTTACGCCGCCATAAGTTTAGTTCAAAGGAGGCTGGCGGCAGTACACGAAACCATCGGGCCGTTTCGTGCTCTGAGCACGCATAGCTCCAGCCAGGTTCTCCCTCGTGCAGAAAGGCTGGAAGTTCCCTCAATGCATTTCGGCAGCGGTGGGGCAACAAAATTGGATGGTGAGAACGGTCTATTCGGCTTCCACAAGTCACTTCCCTACTACTAACTTGTGTATCCAAATTAATGAACCTCCAGTGACATGCCCGGAATACAAGGCGCCATATATTCGGTAGTTTCGAAGCTTTAGATCTGCCTAAGAAAATTATACCTGATGATCCAATCGCAATATTGAATACCAGCTCTACGTTTCCTATATTCACATAGTTAGAAAACCTTCAGGATGCGTACGTTGTAATAGCAAATCCTTTGGCATGAAGTTAAAGGTAATCCCTAACTGAAGTAGCCCACGGAAACAGTAATCTGTAACTACTATTCCCTATCCGCAGGGAATTGCGTACAAGAATGCCCCTAAGATTATATTTTTGAAATAACCAATGTAGTAATTCTTGTGGTGCCTTCCTTCGACGTATATATGCCGCGAATTGCAAGTGCTTTTTCCCGTAAACCCATATGTTTAGATTTTCCATATTTCTCTTCTGGAATTTTGACTTCACGCGATATTCAAGCTAATATTAGCGACTGACTGGTATACCACTCCTCCTTAAGGATCACCCTAGCCCTCCGCTTTAAATGGAGTCAATACGAACATTAATCTTAATGGAAATCATGCGCTATAATTAGATTTGTCGACATTGAACTACTATTATACTTGCCATATTTACACTCCAGTTAATGAAGTACGTAGTGAAGCATGTTTAGTTTAGTATGGCTCAAGTCGCCCGGTGATTCAAAGTTGACCGCTCTTGAGTCCTTGATTTCGGCTATTGGACTACTTTATTATTACGGGGCTCAAATAGGTTTCGGGCTTCAAACGAGGGTCGTCCGTAAGATAAGGTTCCCTATAATTTTTCACAACAAAAAACGTGTTTATTGTCATTGAATAATACATTTTTGGAAAGCTTAGACTTTCTCCTTTTTTCGACATAATTGCCGTTGAGATCAATGCATTTTTGCTTGCGGTGTACTATCTTTTTTATGCCTGAATCGTAGAACTCTCCCGCCGCGCGGTGATGATAACTTAAACCCTCTTCTTTCAGCTGCTCTCCAGTTCTAAAATGCGTCCCACCTAGGTGTTTCTTCAATTCAGGGAAGAGATGGTAGTCGCTTGGGGCTATGTCTGGGGGCACCATGACAGAACAGCACACGACAAAACAGCACGCGACAAAACAGCACGGTCAAAACAGCACGCGTCAAAACAGCACAGCGTCAAAACAGCACGGCGACAAAAGAGCACGCGTCAAAATAGCACGCGACAAAACAGCACGGCGTCAAAACAGCACAGCGTTTAAACAGCACAGCGAAAAAAAACAGCACAGCGTCAGAAGAGAACGGCGTCAAAACAGCACCTCGACAAAACAGCACAGCGTCAAAACAGGACATTGACGATATAGCTAGGGTTTGGCGTTTTCGGTTTTTATTATTTTGAAATTCGGCGTTCTATTTTCGTTTTTATTCCAAACAGAGGTTTTCAGTTTACTGCGGTGAATATTTGTAGACTCACAAACTTCGCGGTTCTTTTCGGTTTATTGACGAAAACCAGTATACTGACAGAACATGCAATAATTAAAAGCATTTGTTTAAATGTATACAGGGAGTAAACCATGTACTGGTTTTCTTATTTGTTGCTGTCTGTGGCAGCCGACGCGACCTGTTCTGCAAGACGCACTGGGGTCCTATCGTGATCTGACATTATCGTCGTGTGCCCGTATTTGTACACAGGACGAACACGAGCTTCACTACCACTTCGGTCGAAAAGGCAAATATCAAAATCCAGAAATTTTCAAGCATTGTACTCAGTACGTGTTTTCCCCATTTTCACGACTGCGAGAGATGCGTAGTTTCGCGCCGACTACAGAAACGGACAATAAAACAATCGTATTTATGCCCTCCTCTTGTAGACGGAAGCTAGGGGTGTTACAAAAATGTGCGACATTTAAGGACGCCCTTCATTTTCATTGTTCAATTCACAATAAAACTCTCTTCTTTGAACAAAGAATTCGGCACACACATCCCTATCAGGTGAAAAACCCAAATTTCGTCCTGAAAACCCCTGCGCCCCCTGAGCTTATGTTGAAAGTTGAACCGGTCTCGGAGAGAAGCGGAAAACTGCGAAAGGAAGTGGTCATACGGTCAGCAATGAGTCACATCCTCCCCTCCCCCTTCCCCCCCCCCACCCCTCCAAACGCCCTCGCAAATACTGACCTTTTTCAGTTAATACTGACCTTTTTTCTGCTAACAACGACACGGAAAAATCTGACAAATGTACCAACTACAGCTTCGTTGTAAAAAAGATTCGAACAATTGCATTTAATATTTTAAAGCTTTCCGCCTGTCACCTTAAAGGAATGCTTTACGCTAGATGCCGATCGGTAACTCCCGTTGTGCTAGAAATTGTGGTTCACTACCGACTTCCGTGCCTTCCAAACTGTGAATCCGACAGATTCAGGGGGGGGGGGGGGGTCGCGAAGCAATTGCTGCCATCAGTATTTCTTTTTTTATGGATCTCAGTTTAGCTAGCTTCAGCATACATTTTGTTATGTGGTGTTACTTGCACTTATCATTGAACTGACTCTTGTAGCCTCGTGAAAAGCACAAGCAGGGGTCGTGACGCGATATTTTATATTTTGGAGGGTCTCCGGGTTGCGGAGTTTGGTAAGCACTGAAATATGCAATAAATTCCTTTATTAGCTAGCGACAATGAATGAAAGAGTCAAAGAGGTTCGAAATTATGCGCGGAGAGAGAGGTGAAGAGAGCGCTCGAAGTTGCTACATGCGTGCTGTTTTGTCGTTGTGCAGTTTTGACGCCGTGCTGTTTTGGCACGTGCCCTTCTGTCGCTCTGCCGTCTTGACGCTATGCTGTTTTGTCGCGTGCTATTTTGACGCGTGCTCTTTTGTCGCCGTGCTGTTTTGACGCTGTGCTGTTTTGACGCGTGCTGTTTTGACCGTGCTCTTTTGTCGCGTGCTGTTTTGTCGTGCGCTGTTCTGTCGCGTTCCCATGTCTGGGCTGTAGGGCGGGTATGTGGCAGTATCCCATTCAAATTTGTTGATGAGATCATTTGTTACACGGGCGATGTGCGGACGAGCGTTGTCCTGGTGGAAACGCACTTCCTTCGTGAGCATGCCTCTCCTCTTGTTCTGAATCGCGAGGCAAAGGTTCTTCAAAGTCTCACAGTAGCGGTTCGCATTGATTTTCGAACCGGCAGGCATGAATTCGCACAACAATAACCCCTTCCTGTCCCAAAAGACGCTCGCCATCACTTTGCCGGCAGAAAGTGTTTCTTTGAACGTCCGCGGCTTCGGCGACTCGGGATGTTCCCACTAACGGGATTGATGTTTTGTTTCCGGTGTCGTGTAGTGGACCCACGTGCTGTACGCTCATATCCTTTTCTCCGTAGACTTTGCAGAGTTGGGAATAAATATCCACCGGTGCGGTGTTTTTTGCGCACAAAAATGATTCAGGGAGCGTAATTCGCACCTGGCGGGAGAAGCTTGTGGGAGCTCCATCTCTAACGGCTGCCAAGCCAAGACCTGAGCGTCGCAGACAGCTCGCCGGGGCGGGGACTGGGAGAGGGGGAACCAAGCTACACGCCAGTGTCGCCGGATCCCGCGTAACAGCGTTCCTCGCGGCTGCAGCTCCTTGGGAACCTTATTTTACGGACAACCCTCGTATATGCTGCTTTGTTGTAATTATTATCATTTATTATTAATTAGGTCAACATGCGCTATGAAGATACGTCAGGTCCAAACATTCAGTTCCTGCTCACCTCTATTCAAAAGGAACAGGTAGGTGTCGCTTTCCCACTACCGTTTTTGCTGCTTTCGTGCCTCAGCCGAAAGCGTAAAAAGTAATAGAGTATATTAGAAAGCATTCGTCTGCGCACATTCACTAACCCTTTTAATACCTACTTCTCTTTCTAGGGATTTGCGCAAACCTTTGTGGAATACGATATCGGCTGGCCAGATGCCAATAGAACCTATGCGGACGCAAACACGACCTATAAACACCTTCTAGAAAAGTACGGAAGAAGTCCTGCAGATATTACGGTTGCTGTGACCGGGTAAGTGAGACAATTTTTGAAAATTAAACAATAAAACAGGTAATAAAATAGCACAAGGTTCGAAAGTATGCGACCTCTTAACAGACTGCCTAAGTTTGTTTATTGAAAGTCGCTAGAGATTTTCATTTAAAGTTAAATGTATCTACATGAAAACACATTACATTATTTTCATGTCAATATTAGAAGTTAATATTTATGATAGAACTAAAGAGTAGCTTCGCGTTTTGCTTCAGGCAGGCTTGAGTCAAATGAGTAAACTCAGAAGGAGCGCTCAATAAGAACAACGAACATCAGGTTGACACTAAAATAGTATGGAGTTTAAGTATAGCTCAACCCGAAGTATTGTGTACACAAGGAAATGGCGTCGTCACCACTGCATGCACCGTACCAAAAAAAATGTCTGAGATTTTGTTTTGGAGCGCACGATATGTTTCGAAAATAACGTGTTTCCTGAAACTTGCCTCGAAACCTTTGCGTCGCCGTCTCGAGACATCAGAACGTGGGAATTGGCTAAAGCCAAGACTAGTCGCGTTCGAAGAGTGTGGCTCTCAAAACCGTAGGCCGAATTGCGAGAATGATTGACGCGCCCTCGACACTGCGATTTTCGAGACAGAACAACATTTCTCTCCTACGGGATTGCAATGGACATTCCACAAACTGTTTCAAAACTCCACCAATAAGAGCAACGATCGCCGGTAGCTTTCTGCTTACGACGGGCAAGCACCTCTCGGCGAAGGTCGGTACAAGACCGCTCGAATATAAGACAACAGGATGATCCCCGAGTCGCATTCTGATATTAAAACAAATCTAAAGTGTTATTCAAGACCAGACACTCTTTTTTATGATGCTTTGTCAGTCAATACCTGATACTACATCTTGGTATACTTACAAGTTACAAGCGCGATATTATTGGGTTGTGTCCTGTTGCGGAGAAACGTTTTTCTAAACTTCGATTGATCAACGTGCAATAACCTTAAATTTATATTTAGAGCTAACGTGCGCTAAAACTGGTTACGTTACTCAGACTTCGAAATAATAAATTTCTGAAAGACCTTAAGCGTTTAGACTAATCAAAAGAAGAAAGCAGAGATACAGTCAAAGCTAGGAACATATCCAAGTCCAGATTATAAAAATAAAATTAAAAAAAAGTATGGCTCTAACCACAAATATTAATGTAATAAAGATCCCAACGTTTCGATGCCAGCTCGGCCCCTTGATCACAGGTGAGTGTTTTTGTCATTGTCGTCGGGTCTCATAGCACCCGGTGGTCTAGTTTTTTTTTAAGGGGCCGCTATTTCTTCGCGTTTGTTGCTGATAAGGTATAGCTCGACGCACCCTGCATGACCCATCGTAAACCACACGTTGGCGCTTGGAAGTGTCCCAGCTGACCGGTTGATGTTTTCCTTTGGCGTTTTCAATGTGCCAAGACTCTTAGAAAAGGCGTCTTCGCCAGTTTTTTCTCCGTGCCAGAAAATAGAGCTGTAGTTGAATGCGATGGTGTTGTCCCTTCTTTGCAACGTGTTCTCTGCCAGCGCGTTGTCCTGCACTTCATTCTTCTTGACGTCATATATGATGCTGGCGTAGTCCTTCCACGAAGTTCTTAGTAAGATGACCTTTTGCGAATTATTAATTCTATGTCAATAACTATGGCACCAGGTGCTTGACAACACTAGAATCCGAGATATTAGGTATAAATATGATAGACTGAATCAGATCTTACAAAAACAATTAATGAAATCCTGTATACCGGAAGTATCCCAAAAGCCGAAAAATATTGACCATACGTCCTGTATATAAAAATGGAAAACATCAACAAAAGAAAGATAGAGACTAATTGCTATTCTACCTGTTGTAACTCATATACTAGAAACATTGGTACAAATTATGATGACTAGCTCCTGTGATACATTTTCTTTGTTAAGTAATACCCAATATGCAAGGGTGGTCCAGTTGCGCCATTTGCGCCATTTTGATAAATTCCCGCTTTCCTGCCCCTTACCTCGCTTAAAGGGAATAATAGGCCAAACTGCGCCAAGGCGAATATATCTGCGAACGCATTGGTTTTGGAAGAGTTTTTGCTTTCGTCTGGCAACTGTGGGAATTCAGGGGTGTTTGGCTGTCATCAATCCAATCCAGATTTCCGGCTCCGCTGCATTCTTTCACAGGGTTCGCACTAATCTTTCTGACATTCCTAACGCGCCGCAGATTTAACAGTTTTAGTTGCGCATTTTGAAGCGCACTGCCTAAAATCAGACAGCCTATTTCTTTTTTTCTTCTGCGTGCTCGTGTTCAGAAGCGTGGCACTGTTTTATGCAGAATGTGCTCGCTCATGATTCCCATTTTGTTAGCATGCTCGGTCGGAACATCTGGGTTACGAATTGTTGCCTTCTTTTAAGCCAAATGATCTGAATCCTTGATCAGTACAACTCGTTAAAATCTCTATATGTAAGGGGACACCCAGAATATTTTTATTGATTATTTGCTCATTTCACATGTATAATACATTGTATAGTACTAATTTACCTCTCTATCTAGAACAGAGGTCTCTAAACTCCGGCCCGCGGGCGCGTCCCGTCCGGCCTGTAGATAGCCGCGGTCTTTCCAGTGATGCCCAGCTCGCCCAGACGCACACACAGTCTCCGGGCATGCGGCGAACGTCGATCTGACGAAGTTTGTACCGGGTAGCGTCGACACGTTGTGTTGATTTAGAATTCGGAGTCGGGCGAGCTGGGGAACTTCTTCAGCCTGTTGTGCAACCACCTGGGCGTTGTGGCTCCCATCGACAGCTGGTTGGTAAAACAAAAACGCGTCAAGCCTGTTTTTCCTTTTTTGCCGTGAATTAACGGAAACGTTGTTACTACTGGTGAATCTAGCACTGCCGTGTTTTAAGCAAACGTGACTTCGAATAACACCTCGCTCAACGTCTTGTGCTCTACCTCGACATACATGAAGATCACTGTCGACGCCAATTTCGTTCAGCCGTTCTGTTAGTTCATTTGTCTACGGATAGAATGCAGTGGTTCCTACGTGGCTATTGCTACTGAGGCGAGGATTTTTGCGCCAGCTGGCCCATGAATGGCAATCCACGTTCTGTAAATAGGACTTTAGGGGTGCCGTGCCAGAGGACGATGGACTTGATAAAAAACTTGGCAAGTTCCACCGAGGTTCCCATCGTGAGGTGCTTTTGTCTATGCGTAACGGGTGAGATAATCAGTTGCCACGATTATCCAACGGTTTATTTGCGTCGACAGCGGAAACTGTCCAAGTAAGTCCATTCTGACTTGCTGGAATGGGGCAGATGGCGGAGCAATAAGCTGAAGAAGTCCTGCCGGTCTCGCTGGTGTTTTTTTCCGCCGTTTAGACTTTTGGCAAGATCGTGTGTAGTCATTGACTGTTTCCGTAAGCTTGGGACCAGTAGTACTTCTCGCGTACCTTGGCAAGAGACATGCTGCAGCCAAGGTGTCCCGCCGTTGGGACATTGCGACAGGCTTGAAATATCTCTTCTCGAAGACTGGAAGTGACCACCAACAGCCACGCCATGTTGTTGTCGCTGAAGGTCTCCTTGTACATCACACCTGGCCAGAAGTAAAGGTTTGGCAGTGTACAGTGCATTGCCAAACGTCTCTTTGTCGGACGGAGAAGTGTGCCAGTGTTCGCATAAAAACACGGGAAACCGCACTTCCTTTTCTGTCCAGGTGCTCGTTGTCGTCTAGAATGAATGCAGGACCGGCCTCGACAGGAAATCGGCGACACTGCGCTTTCGGCGGGACTTGTACACCCTGGTCACGTCAAACTCCTGCAGTCTTAAACTGCAACGGGCAAGGCTTCCTGAGGAGTCCTTCAGATTCGCGAGCGAGCAGAGCGAGTGGTGGTGTATAACCATTCGAAACGGATTTCCGTACAAAAACGGGCGAAACTTGATGATGGCCTAGACTACGACGACGCACTCTTGCTTCGTCTAAGAGTAATCACACTCCGCCTTGGACAGTGTCCTGCTTTCACTAAGCGATTACCCGCTTTTCCATCGTGCATTTGGACCAGCACCGAGACAAGCGCCGTGTTACCTGCGTTCGTGTGAATTTATGTTTGTGCACGCTGGTCGAATAGTCGAAGGCCGGGAGGTGTTTGAAGTCTTCGGTTAACTTCGACGAACAACCGCTGGTGCTTGTCTTTCCATTTCAAAATTACGGCGTCTTTTGTAAGGTATATAGCTAGTGCACGAAGCTTCGCAAATTCTTGAACGAAGTGTCTGTAGTAGGCACAGAGGCCTAGAGAGTCTACTTAAGGACTTTTTGTTCGACGACGGGGAAAACGCAGCTATGGTGCGCGTGTTCCCGGGGTCAGGTTGAACAACCTATTTGCTCACGACGTGGCCTAAAACGTTGATCCCACCATAAGCGAACCAATATTTTGTGGGCTTGAGAGTTAGTCCTGTTGCCTTGATGTCATAACGTACGGCATGGAATCGTCGTCAGTGCTTGTCGAAGTTGCTGGCGAACACCACTACGTCGTCGCGGTTGGCAAGACAGCACTGCCATTTTAAACATTCATACATGGTGTCCATGACACGATGGAATGTCGCCGGCGCTGTGCATAATCTGAAGGGCCTCACTTTAATTTCGCGCAGTCCGTCGGGCGTGACGACGGCAGTTCTCTCCCGGTTCCGTTTGTCAACAATGATCTGCCAGTGGCCACTCTTCAAACCCATCGAGGAAAGGTATCGGAATGGCAGGAACGGTCTAGAGTATCATCGATTCGGCGAAGTGGGTAGACGTCTTTCTACGTCACGGCATTGAGTCGGCGATAGTCCACACAGAATTTCAGTGTTACGTCCTTCTTCTTTACGAGCACGACAGGTAAAGCCCAGGAACTGCTTGACGGCTGGATGATGTCATCATCGAGCATTTCCTGAACCTGTTCTTGGAGAGTTTCCTTTTTTTCAAAATGACACGGTATGGTGAATGGTGAACTGGTACACGTCGCCTTCGGTACCAGATGCGACGTTTCGGCACTGGTGTTTGGCGAACTGTCGACGACGTGGCAAAACATTCCCTGCATTTAGCGAGGAGATGAACCAGTTTCCGACGCTTGAAGCTGGGAGCTCGGAGTCGATGTCGAACTGCGGCGGCGACGTGCTCTTATGCTGTGAGGACGAGGTTTCCTCAAAGATTGCGGTGACCACGGCTGGCGCTCGAAGCTTGTCAACGTTTGCCATGGTGGTATCCTTCGTAAGGTGATGCGGCTCTTTTCAAAAGTTTGTCACGAGAACAGTTCTACGTCCTTCTTGGAGATCCGTTACGTCTCGTGCGACTACAGTTCCATTTTCAAGGGGCAGTTCGACGCTGACTTCCAGGAGAGCTTCACCGAACATGGCTGTTTCGGTTATGACGATTACGAAAACACTCGACCGCGGCGGCAGGTTCCCATGGTCGGAAATAACTCGGATCGCGGTTAACCTCGTGTTGGTCTCCATCTTTGGCAGAACAGGCTTTCGCATCGTAAACTGGTTTGCCCCGAGGTCGATGACGTCGACACACTCGCCCAGAAAATCCATTCCGAGGATAACGTTCCTCGCAGAGTTTTGCAGAATGTCGAACTTCTCAGGGAACGTGTCACTGTGGATCTCCACGTGGTGAGTTCATCTCCTGACTGGTGTGATAATGTGATTTCCGGCAGATCGTATTTAAGGTCCATCCAACGGCGTCGTCAATTTTCGCAGGCGGTGAGATAGCCTGCCCCTCAAGACTGAGTAGTCTGCTCCGGCGTCCACAAGTACCGATTAGACGTGGCCGTCGATAACAACGTTAAGGTTGTTGGGCACCGTTGCAGGAGCGTCGTTGCGATGCGTGCCTTTCTCTGGAGAGCGAAAAGCTTGATTTTACTCCATTGGTGGTCAATCTCGATCACGTGTTGTGCCGAAAAGGAAAAGCTCTCTTCATTCGGCTTCCACGTAAGACCGAGCACCTTCAACACTTCCATCAATTAACCTAATGGTATTTCATCGGGGCCGTTCAATTCAAGAATTTTGACCAGGACTGTGTTATTGGCGCCCCATTTATGAATCTTCATCCTCGCTGCTTCAAATATCTCGATGGCCTCACTAGCATCGATACTCAACGACTTCGCCGTGGCGTGCCACAACTATCGCCGCGACTGTACAATAGGTTTACAGATGACTGCTAATACTTCTCTAGTAGTGCTCTACATTACCCTACTCCACATTAGAGCAACCGATGACAAGTTTTGTTTGAACAGGAAATGCAGGACTGGTTTGCGAGTGAGTGTATTTGCAATAAATGCTCTGACCACTGTTCTTGATCGAAAACGTTGCGTAGGATAGAGGCCTTGAGATGCAGATACACAGCTTTCGGTCGTGACCGTAAAATGTCCTTCGCTGCAAATTAAGCTTCATACAGTTGACTTTAGATGGCTGCTGACATCGATCCTGCTCGGGTGGAATATTGTTCATTTTGGTATTTTGGTGCTAACTGAATTTCTGCACACTCTACCTCTTACTGAAGGCTGCTTCTCTGCAGATGGTGAGGTGTACGGTATGTTTCCTACTCAACTGTATATATGGGCGGACTCGTACTCTCTAGTCGCATTTTAGCAGG
This sequence comes from Ixodes ricinus, assembly GCA_037355805.1. Taxonomy (NCBI): domain Eukaryota; kingdom Metazoa; phylum Arthropoda; class Arachnida; order Ixodida; family Ixodidae; genus Ixodes; species Ixodes ricinus. The sequence goes on from JAZHYW010036298.1 coordinate 11,511, forward strand.
AAAGAAGAACACCCACCAACAAACCTCTTCCTCTGGCTTCCTCTTTTTTTTTGACGGGAGAAGAGGAAGCGCGCTGGGCGTAAGACGTGTTTTTCCATCGTCAGAGAGCCAACCGAACTTGTGGCACCCACCATAGCATCGATGGACAGGGTGCTCAAGCTGCTCGGTTACAAGCTCGACCGAAATCTGGGAAACATCAAGGCCCCCTTTCGCAAAGGCCACCAGTTGGCCAACACCGGCTCCAACCCGGACAGCTCGAACACGGGCATGCTGGACTCCTTGCGTCACCGGAAATTCGGCCGGATGGTCTATATGCTGGGCAAGCAGGGAGCCCTCGCCAGGCGATTGAATATGGCCTGCTAGAAGACAGTAGCCCATTGCGGCCCATCGAAGGCGATCGTCGTGACGACCGCTGCCTGACGCTCTTCTTCACCCTCTACGTCATCTACTTATGATCCACATCATTCACATGATTTATTTGTACTATACCATTTCATCGTCATTAGAAGCGGCGCTGGAGGTCTTCAAGGTATGGGCGATTTGACTTTCTGCGGCGCCGCGGTTCTCCAAAGCTAAAATAAGTACATCATATCATATCGTAACCTTTTTGGTCAGCAAATGTTCCCAAAATGTGGGTGCTCGCCGTCCAGCCTGGAGGATATGACGCAAACACATGCCAGGACAAAAACGGTATATATGTGAGATTGTTTCCAGTAACCATTCATAGAGATAACGTAGCGAAAACTAAATAAAAAGCAGAAAAAACGTGAAGAAAATATTGTAAATAATGTGCATTATGTAATGAATGCACTTAAATGAAGCTTTCGTATGTATGTTTATTGTTCAATTTTAATTCAATTTTAATTCAACTCATAATGTTCAATTTCATTCTAGATTGTTTTAAGTCTAGTCAATATTCTAGAATCCTAGGATATCATCTTCAAAAGGTTCGTGTGGCATAAGGCAATGCTGTAGTAATGGACAATGAAATTAACTGCAATCCCTGTCATTTTGGCAAGGCGGTTGCACTCTGGCCGCTTTTAAAACTGCGCTGGTACATCCGACCGGCAGTTCGTTTCCTTTTCACTTATTTTACTGCTCTCCCAAAATGCTACACACGACTTGAACGTTCTGCCATGCGAATTGTGACAGAGTACAAATTTTCTCATTGGTTTTGATTGCTACAAGTACGCTTGAGTTTATACCTTCGATGCAGCATCTCAGCATTTAGTTTAAATAAAGTTGGGACTACTGAAAACGCAAACGAAAATATTAAACTTATCTTCATGCTAATGAAGAAGTATCCTTTTTTGTGGTTGAACACTTTCCCATGGGTTCGTCAGGCCACTTTATCCTGACGTAAGTGCAATCAACGCACGCAGCATAACGTATGGAAACCCCATTTCGTAGAACTCCCGCATAACTGTGTTAAAGTTAGTCGAGCTATCAGGGCACATCCTCTGGCGATTGTAGAGAAAGGCGAGAAGACGAGAAACTCGCTCCACAACCCGGCACTCTGTCTTCTCTGGCACGCTCACAAGGTCCCCCGTAGCAACTTCGAACGTCCCAGCACCATAAATTTGCTGAGCGACGAGGAGTTGAAGCATCGGTGCGAGTGGCAAGCCCTCATTATTCGCGTTCTCCTCTACCGGCAGGGACTGGTGTATGCTCGCAACGGTCCCTCTCATGAAGCAGTACCACGCAAGGAAGTCGTGCCCATTGAAATGTTTCAGCGAGCTCAGGTGACTCCTGAAACTCCCTCTTCGCACATGTCTCGATTAGAAGTCGCCTTCGTCGCCTCTTTTGTTTAAAAATGTTCACAAACTCCGCGAATGACTCATCGGCCACCACGACACTCCGAACTGACTTTGAGGACCTTCTAAAGCTTGCGGCGGAGCTACCTTGAGATTCTCGAGGAAATAGCCGAGTATTTCCTCTAGTCAATGAGCGTTTGGAGCCGAGGCCGGCTGAAATGTAAACGCGGCCTTGGATGGAATTTAAATTTTTGAGTCGAGGCCCGTTTTTGGCGTGTGTTTGTAAACACTTGAGAAGTCAACTATCGTGGAAGGAGTGCTCGGGTGTTTCAAGACAAAACCCGACTGGAAACCACCTGGTACCTTTCTTGACGTCACTCGGACGACGGCTTTTAAGTGAAACAGTACCCGAAGCTTCAATTTTTTCTTTAAAAACAAACTAGCGCACACAACGAAATAAAAAAGGTTCAGTTTATATTTTTACAGTGGCTAATTGCAGCAATTAATTGTCCAAAATCGCAAAATCTTTACACCGCCTTTTTAACAAAGACAGAACTTTTTCTACAGAACATTTTCTTCCCTTGTAGTTTTTTTTCCAATTCAAAAACAGCATTCATGTGGGATTTGTTGGTTTTCCCCGTTATTGCGAAAACCGTCTGAGGGTTTTTTTTGCGTTTATCGGTATTTACCGTAAAAGGGAGCCCTAGTTAAACCACAAAATCTCTTTTTGAACATCAGCTATTCTCAACATTTCTTAATAGTTTGATATTTGATTAATGGTAAACTCTGTTCTGGATCAGTTAATCGAGTGTGAATGAGGTATTTCGCGTATTAAATATTAACTAAAATTATGACGAAATAGTCTTAAATGCAACAGCATACCTTTTTTTTATATCACACGTAGATTGAATGGTTTTACTTCTGGCGGGTATTTGTATCTAAAACATTGTTCTCAGGGGGACCAGTGACACAGACATATAACGATATGTTTGCGAATACGTTTCATTCCTAAAACAACTCGCGTACGAAAGGATCTTCGAAAGCTGCTTGCTCCCTCTTATTTGGTCGCTAACACTACATACTACTTGTGAGATACAGTACCATTTAAGTAATCAATTACAAGATACATCACCTCGTGTTTAGCGCTACCTTTATTTGTGTAACACCTCATAACACTGTTCATAAATTTGCAGATTAATTCTCGCAGATAATTTTGAAGAGTTTTCCTCTGAAGATGCCGCAGTAAAAGGTGCGTATTTTGTTTCTCTCTATTATCTTACCAAAATATAATATTGTTTTAGCTCATAGGTACTATGTACAAATATAGTAATATTTATCTAATATGTTATAAACGTGTGCTTGAAAAAAATTATTTTTGCCACCAATTCTTGCGATCCCGCAAAAATGCCACTTGTCTTCACCTAATCTTTTTTTTGCGTCTACAATTTTTTTAATAACTAAGAAATTACAGTAAAGAAGCAGACGAGCTGGTGAAGATTCAAAGTATAAAAACCCAGATACAAGGAGCCAAGAAGGTTGTTACCATAACAAAATATCCATTTAAGAGGGTTATTAAGGAGACAATTCGGATTACGAGCGCCGGAAATTGTATTATACTCCGTTTCACCTTATGTTGTACCGCAGTAAAAGCTAGAAGCGCGAGCTCATAGCGTTGGCAGCTGCCCTTGTTGCACGAGAGCTTGTGCCGCCGAGGTGTGGCATAGAGCAAGGAGCTCGCGCTTGTAGCCTTTCCTGCGGTACATCATAAGGTGAAACAAAGTATAGTAATATCTTTTTGACTTCGGATGAGGCGACACGGACGATCTTGTCTTTCTAGTCGATTTTCTTTGTCCAGCGGGATAATTTCTTCTCAATTTCTTCTTTATTTTTCTTTATCACGAAATTGTACGAAACCGTTGTTTGGGAGCTAAGGCTTGTTTTCGACGATGAGGGCCCGCCTATTTTGCCGGTGTAGTGTTGATGTATCCACCGGACGCTTGAGACTGCAGTCGTGCACGGGTCTTTTTGCTTGAGACCTTCAAATGTGGCGCTTGTCGATGACCAGATGTTGTGCTCACCCTAGTGAAAAATACACCAGGCCGAGGGCTGGTGTGACTTGATGTTACACCAGACTTTTTCACAGATGTGATTTGGGACATTTCCTGGTGTTCTGGTGTGACATCAGAAATCTGGTGTGTTGGTGTGACACCAGAAATCTGGTGTTCTGATGTGACACCAGCAATCTAGTGTTCTGGTGGGACATCAGGTTTTGTTGTAGTGTGATACCAGAGCATCTGTTGACTGGGTGTTGCTTTACTCACAAAAAAGGGTACAATGATAAGTTTGACAACAACGCTGCTGTCATATTACTTTATTAAAAAAAGCGAAAAAGCACAACAGTAAAACTTCGGAAGCTTTACTGTTGTAGGGATTTGGCCGTGATCAACTGGGGTTTGTCCGGAGCCACTGCCCTGCGTCGAAGAACCGGACGCCCTGTCGTTCTGCAATTCTTGGCCTTTCTTTCAGCTTGCGGTTGACTCGTGTCTTAGTTACGCTGATCCGTTCCGCGTACCCCTCCGCGCCAGAAATCTCCTCTTCTTAGGCATCACATTCGACAGATGGCTCGATTTCCTTGTCCAGCACTTTCAGGGAAGCTTCCTTAAGTAGAAGAATATCAAATGTTTCTTCGAGCTCACCGATGTCGGTTGGATCCGTGGCCAGCAGGACGCCAATCTCGTTGATGATCTTTGTTGTGGCGGCTCGCAGGGTAATCCTCTTTCGCTTTAGGCGGTCGACGCCCTCCTCGCTTGTAGTAGGCATGATCTGGCCGTTTATTCCCGGTTTTCGGCCCCAAAAACTGTAATAATTACTATGCTTTCTCTGTTGCTTTGCTACCAAACCAAGCTCGTCGGAAGTCAGGAAAGCGCACCAACACACATCTTTTCGGCTTCGACTCACAAAGAAGACTTCTTTATTTTCTCAAACTTAAACAAGAATACCGGCGGAAAGGGAAAGAGAGACCCTCGAAGAGGCGAGCCGGCGAGCGCCCCAAGCTGCTCAAGGCCACCCGGGAAAGTTCTCGGGACGAGGGGACTTCTTGAGCACAGGAGCCCGCCGCGGGGTCTCCGGCGACCACCAAGACGGGAGGAAACAAGGCACCCCGTCAAGGGACGGGGCGGCACACAAACTAATAGAAAACACGCTCGCGGACGGGGAGAAAAGTCAACAAAAACACAACTCTGGTGTCACATCAAACTGCGTGGTGTGCACACCAAGCTGCCTCGTGGGCACATCAGCCCTTGTGGTGTGACACCAGACTATCTTGGTGTACCCATCAGGCTGATGTGCGGGTACACCAGAATTTCTGGTGGGCACTTCAGGCTGGTGTGCTCGATACACCAGCATTGCTGGTGGGCACACCAGATATTCTGGTGTCACACCAGGATTCTCTGATGTCACACCAGGATTTCCTGGTGTATTTTTCATTAGGGCATGATATATGAAGAGAAGAAGGAAGTCTGTGTCAAACTAAATTAAATCATTGTGGTGCTGGTTCCGAGTCGGTGTTGTTCTTGTCTTCTTTAGCTTCTTGTCTCTGGGTTTTTCTGCTATATGTTGCCGGTAACACCACAAAACGCTTATTCCGACGTTTGTATTAAGGTGTTTTCATCTAAATTCAAGCGCGGTTTTTTGGTGTCGATATTTTTTAATTTTCAGTAAAAATTATATATTTTCGGGGCACTCCTGATTAGAAATAAGTGAAAACGGCAAGCTTGGTTAATTTTAAATTTGTTTTGGAGATATTAGCGATTGACGTTGCCGAGGCCACTAAATCGTGTGCTTAAGGACGAATCTCGTCCTTGCGGTCGTCGTAGAAGTCGTCCTAGACCTCTAGGAAGACCTCACTTGTAACAGCACGGAAAAAAACAAGCGGCGTCCGTCGGCGTTCTGACCGAAATATGGCCATAAAATACGTCATTAAGTGTCATCAGTGTGATGTCATCAAGCGTCATCATACGTCATCAGCGTGATGTCACCGCCGGAACGCCGCGTGCTAAAGGTGCGCTGCTAACTTCATCTGTGCTAGTTCTGGGCTTCGTGCGATGAACTGTGAGGCTACCGCGTCTACATCTACGGCCTCGACATCGGCAGCCACGTCTGCATCAACGGCGGCTTCCGCAGGCAAACGCGGCCGCCCAAGCAAATATGCCACAGCCTCCTTAAGTGTCCTACCCTAGGCATCCTTCTCGACTCCGTCCTCTAGGCATCGTTCTCGTCATCGTTCTAGACGTCGTCATTAAGGTCGTCCAAGAAGTCATCCTTGACGTCGTTCTTGACATAATCCTTGAGGTCGTCCTAGAAGTCGTCCTAGATGTCGTTTTTGATGTCCTCCTAGAGGTTGTCCTATACGTCGTCCTCTAGGCGTCGTTATCGACGTCGTCCTAGACGGCGTCTTCTAGGCAGCGTTCTCGACGTCGTTCTAAACGTCGTCCTTAAGGTCCTCCTAGAAGCCTCCTTGGCGTCGTCCTAGACGTCATCCTTGAGGTCGTCCGAAAGGTCGTCCTCGACGCCGTCCTTGACGTCGCCCTCGGTGTCGACATTGAGGTCGTCCTAGACGCCGAACTTGTTGTCAAGCTCGAGGAAGTCGTCCTCGACGACGTCCACAAAATTAATACGGGTAGAAACATTACCTGAAAACATTTCTCCCGCAGGGCTATAATGCTTTCGCCTTGCTACACGTAAATTGCTTACGTGTACTCGTGTAGTTTTTCATACCTGTCCGGGATTTCTTGTTTCACCCCTCTCTATTTTCTAATTTCTCAAAGTAAAGCACTCACATTCTTTTCGTATACCCTCAATGTACCGAGTGTCCCAAGTAGCAGCCAGGCTATTTAAATCGACCGCAAAATTCGGTTTCTTAACCTATCGCGTTACGATTTTCTGCAGCGTTTCCCACAGGTAATGCATTTTTTTTCTAAAATTTGCAAATAGCGTACTTACCTGAGGAAAAATTAACAAATAGAAGAAGGCTGAACACCTATGGAAACGCAGCGAAGCCACCGGTCTTCAAACAATACGGCGCCGTTTCGCACGGGAGACAAGAGATGGCGCAAGTGGTCTCGACGCCAACTACCGCCAACGAACGAGCATACGGCGCCGAGAGCCGGCGTCTTTAGCAGACGAACTTTTAGACTCAAAAGCGGCGCGCGTTCCGCAGGCGGCGACAGTCGCAGAAACAAAAACAGGCGCGGTAGCGAGGAGGAACTGCAAGGTTGACGAAGACGTACCCGCCCCCCCCGTAAAAAAAAAATAACTTGACAAATTATTGTTTTAATCGATTATGTGTACCTTCAATTTGTTTTGTCAGTAAGGATGATAAAATAATGCATTGGCAACTGATATCAAAAAAGCTCGCGCCGCCTTCGAGTCGGCGGGATCATACGGCGCGGCGCAGTATGCTCCTTCGTTGACGGTAGTTGCTGTCGCGACTACTCGCGCCATCTCTCGTCTCCTGTGCGAAATGGCGCCATATTGTTTGAAGACCGGGGGTTCGCTGTGTTTTCATAGGTGTTAAGCCTTCTTCTATTTGTACTTTTTCCTCGGGTTAGTCCGATATTTGCAAATTTTATAGAAAAAATGCATTACCTGAGGGCAACGCTGCACAAAATCGTAAGGCGATAGGTTAAGAAACCGAATTTTGCGGTCGATTTGAATAACCTGGCCGCTACTTGGGACACCAGGTAGATATAGTAGGCTTAGGTTGTTTTTTTTTAAATCTTATATCGTGAAATATTAAAACAAATCGAACCGTTTGGTAATTTTCAGTAAACTTTGGAAAGTTTTACGTGTGCCCTACTTAAGATATTTCAGTGATCTTCACATCACCGAAAATCTCAAATCTATATCGTTTCACAAACTACGAATTCAACAACACATGTACAAATTGAAATAAATTGTATAGGAATGAACGAACGTTTCGACAACCAGCAAATTCTAAATAAATTTTCTCAAAAACCACATGTTTAATTGCTTTGCTTTTTATTAGTAGCAATGCAGAATAGCAGTTCTTCATATATTTCAGTAAAATATTCAAGAGTGTTTCGTTTATATTACTGGGATTAAAGTTTGAACCTTGTCAGATATGAGTTGTAATAGTGCAAGATTTGTTATGGAGTAAAATGCCTTTTTCTCCGCATTACGCACATTTTTACTTATATTTAAGGTTAAGTGTAAAATAAATGTTGTTATTAGGTAATCAACGGTAAAAAACCACTATGTTGGCCAAAATTGCATATATGCAACGCCGCAGTCACAAAGAACAAATGGAAAGATTAAGGCTTTAATTGCGGACATCCAAACGAAATACTATATTTTCGATTCCTATTTACTAATAAACCAAAATCTTACCTTTCTACTAATAAGAGACCAGGCAAATTATATTTAGGTTTTTTTTAACATACCTGTTGCTGAATTTGTTCTATTTTCGAAGCATTAGTTTGTACAAATGTAAACAATATTTTATTTTGCGCATATTATATTTCATTTTTATTCAGCGGAAAGGGCTGTTTGGGAGTTTTCTGTGATCTCAAGGTAATTAAATTTTCTTAAATGGGCCACATTTCAAAACGGCCTGACGGTCTATTTTAACCTAATTTTTGAAATTTTTGTGGTAGAATAAAAAAATGGCGCTCTGATAGTTGGTATTTCCTCCTCCGGACGCCCATGAACCTTTCTATCGTCTGCAACCGCCGAACGGCTCAAGCGTAACGCCTGTAGACAGCCTGTAGTATTAGAGAGACTTTCCATCTGTTCGACCGGGGTCACGTGATCTATGGGCCGGCTTTACAATGCAAGCTGCGAGGAGATGACGAAAGCGTTGAACGGCTGCAGACGTTCCGAGCTTTTCTTCTGTTTTCCCCCTCGCCACGCGAAAACGCACCACATCTACACTTGCGACCGATTGCCGCAGAAGTTGTCTGCGACTAAACAGCAAACTTTGATCACATGCCGCCATGTGTCGGCTGTTGTGCCAATCAGACGCCTTTTTTTTTTTAGTAGACGGCCTCCGTAGTTTGGGATTTTACGCTTTTCTTTTCTAACTTCTTACTTTCGTAAGTTTGTTCACTGGAGTTTTTATACCCTAAATGCACGTTCTTCGGCCAGCTCTCTAAAACGTTTAGCTCAATACGTTCACAAACTGATTTATGCGGTCCCCATAAAGGGTAACTGCAAAGAAAAAATAGTTTTTTTTAAACAGCCTAAAGCTCGGTTCTCACATGCAGCGAAGCGCTAATGTAGCGCTCCTCACGTGCCGTCAGCTACTTATCGTCTGCCACGAGCAACAGTTTTGACGGTGCGATACAAAGCTGGTGAACGCTCCCGTCAGCACGCGCTTAGCGCGGAGTAAGCGCTACGCTTGTAGCGCTCCGCTGCATGTGTGAACAGGCCTTAATTGGGACAAGCATGTCACAACACAATTTTTCCGCCACAAACAAATTTTTTTGCAGCAATACTTACTGCGCAAGACTGATTTTAGTTTGCGGCTAGTTCGTCCGTTTTAAATCGCGCGCCACAAAGTTGGTATTATACGTCACGTAGTGACTGCTATACGTCACGGAGTGACGTATAACAGCCACTCCACGCGCGTCGAAAGAGCGCGAGTTTTAAATGTGGAGAAGTTGCGACTCCGACTAAATTACGTCCTGTGGCGTAAATATTGCTGGAAAAAATTTCTTTTCTTGCGGAAGATTTGTTTTGTGACATGCTTGTCCCAATTAGGCTGTTTAAAAAAACACTTTTTTCTTTGCAGTTACCCTTTAAACAGCCATATATCCCTCTGACTCCCCCGTAGGTCCTACATAACAACCTGTTAAGCGTTACTGCGAAATAATTAAATCCACATAGAGAGGGTCACCAACGAGTCTCAGTGTTTTATATTGAGAAATGATAAAAAATCCCGAGCTCAAACACGCAATCCCCGACCGATGGGAGAAACGTCAGTTTTCGCTTCGGCCATTTCAACAGTCAATAATTCAAAAACAAAAACCCGCCATGTTTGATTATTCACTGTGTTCCATTTGAAGGATGTTCCCAAGACATGTATCTTTTAAAGCATCTTTGAAATTCTACCCTAAAACCGTACCGTACTGAAATGAGATGAAAATGCCAATTAAGATACAACGTAAATTTACATCTTAGAAACTTGTTCGTGTCAAAATAAATAAGCTAGGTGTCATACGCCGCTCATCTTACGTGGTGATAGGAGAAGGACAATTAACTTGAACATGACATCCTGACATCATTCACGTTGTACACCAACCGCAATTAGTTTTCATAGCTGGGCTTCAGATAATTCATTTGAATACTCTTTGAGTTCCAAGTATATTTTAACAATGCTATTTTAAAAAAATGGTAAATAAACAATTTGCAGTTACCTTCATGTCCAAAGTATTCTAATGCATCGAGTGCAGTAGTTAAGGACCGATTTTTCTAATTTGTTTACAAAACATGAAACAATCGTTTCAGAGGGTGAGGGGGAACCTATCTTTTAGTATAGCCGGAAGAGTGAAGTGAAACAGTTGACATTAATTTCCCCGCAAAATTTAGAAACGAGGAAATTGAATTTCTGCGTGCGTCACGTTACATCAGGTAACATGACGTTAAGTTCCTTTCTCCATTCAGCGAGGGAATTTACGGATAGGAGTACAAACAAATCTGTGAAATAACGGTCAGCTTCCGTTAGAACAAATTTCATGCTTTATGAATAGTTTAAATTCTTACGCGTTGTACCAGGATTCGTCATTAAAATATCCATCATTTTCGAATCACTGACAACATTCTAGAATTTATATTATCCGCCTGCATTAGGTACAATATATTCTACTAATTTTAATAGCAGCCTTGCCCATCCGAAAAATCTAGTACAGGGTCAGGCAGTATCGCGATACAAAGGTATCGCGATAGTATTTCAGAAATACTTTTAGTATATATATATATATTTCTGTCTTGCGTTAAGTTTTTTCAACCGTTGTCTGCAATCCAATATCGGAATACATTTTTGGTGCATTCCTTGTATCGCGATACAATCCCTGAGCAATGTGTCTTGTTACAAAAGTTTTGAGAAATAAGTGACCCCCAAGCGAAAGTTCGAAATACTGTTTCCTTCTTTCGTGCCTTAGGGGAGTATACGTTATCGAGAATGGGACCTTGAGGCTTTGTTATCAACCAGACTAAGTTTAGTTTCGAACTATATGACCCCGACATTGGTGACTTTCTTTCCTATTTTCGGAAGATAACATAGGTTTTCCAGAACGCTTCAGTTTGGCAACTGTTTTTTCAGACTCAGAACGTTGAAGGCACTGTGGGTACGAGCTTTACGACTGTGCATTGTTCTCCCAGCTCTATTTACTAGGGGAGCCAATCACTTTCTCATTCAAATTATCGAAAAAAGAAACTCATTTCCTTCCAAGGCGACGTATTGAAGTGACAACAAAAAAGGTATTGACATTGGACTAGAGGATCTTGACCTTTTGGAGGGTACTCGTGTACGTAAAAAAATTATATAGAGGTTCTTGTAATAATGCTTCGAATGTTTGCAATACATCTAAAGGAGAACTGCACTTTCATTACGGATGGAATAGAATATTCAACCTACTGAAGACTCGCTTAGTTCCTGTGAAGGCCAACGTAAACGATAGCCGTATATCCAAAGGCGCGACATGCGCAAGGTTTCGGTTTCGTCTTTCTTTTCGCTCAGTGATGACTTTAAAGTGAGCGACGCGGCTGTGGCTGGAGCGAGACAAGGGGGATCGGTGGCCGAGTGGGCTAGCGCACACCAGCCCGGAGCACGTGGAGCGAAAGCTCGCGCTGCAGAACCCAGGGATCCTGGGCTCAATCCCCACCCCTGCCCGTTTCGATCTGGATAAGCATCGTACCGGCGTGCGGTCGTGTATCACTACTGCGTGGTGCACGTAAAAGACCCCAGGCTAGCGGTTGTACCGCACTGGCTAAATTGCTTATCTACAGTGGGTAACAATGTCACCATGTTCTGGCAGACTAAACTCCTGCTGTATAAACAACTAACGACTAATTTGTTTGTTGAGCGAGACATGGAGAAAGAGGAAGAAAAGGAAGACGCGTGAGGGCCGTGAAGAACGTCGGTCGGGCAACGATTCGATCTGTACTGTAAATAGACGTTTCTTTTTATTTTTCTCTACTTGCTGGAGTCCTGTCAGTCCTTTTGATGACCATCAACATCCACAGACCATCGACGTTCTCAGTCATCGGGCCCCTGACGAAATCGTAAGAAAAGAACGAGCCTTCACTGGCGCAGTCGACAGGATTGCGTCAGCGGGCCCCACCGGCTGGAACGACTCAGCAGATTCAGCGGACAGCGACTCCATTCAACAAGAAGAGAGGCGGCAAGTTCCTGGGCCTCAGCAGCGTTTTCAACGAATAAGACTTGGAACGCCGAGACTTCGCGTCGACGCGGCTTCGGAAGTGCTGCGGACTCACAACCCTGCGAAGCGTCTACACGACTCGGACACCGTTATCGGGCCGGACTGTTCCGATCGACAGACTGCGTGTGCTTGCCATAGGGACTTGTCAACCTTCAGAGGTAAGGTGATTATTTTGACTGGTGCCCGCCATGGAGCTACGTAGTGGGGAACGGCGTAGGCCGGTTACCTCGTTGGATCGGGATGGAGCTAATGATAACAGTGTCGACGAGCGAGGTGAACCGTCACCTCAGAGTAGACCAGCGGCGACCGTGAGGACGCACGAGGAAGGGGTCCGGGATGGCCGATCGAGTAGCTCACTGATTGAAAGAGAGATTGAGCTCGTAAGAGAAAAAGAACGGCTAGTGCGTCTAGAGCTTGAACTAGAGCGAGTTCGCGCGGGAAACAGACCCGGAAAATGGCTCAAACCAGCAGAGGTGGCTGCGCTGACTGACCGTTTTGAAGAGGGAGAACGATGCAAACAACGCAACAACCCTGCATTTTCGAAAAACCTCGAGTCTGAAAAGAAAATATGGTCCTGTCCTGTCGGAAAAGGGCATGATAAGGTAGGGCCGGGCTCAATGTCGTACCAATCCAGGGTGAAATGTTTCAATTGCAAGTGTATGGGACATTTTTCCCGGGACTGTCCTAGTAAACACGCGCGGGACCGAGACTTGAAGAATAGCCCAGTGGTGGGAGGGGTTTCCACGAATCTGCAGCCAAGCCAACAAAAGGTGTCCCCGAACGCAACTTCACTTTCCTTCAATCGCGAAAGCGGACGCGCTGAGTTGTGCAAAATAGAAGTAAAGTCCGGTTCAAAGAGCGTAAACGCTATAATTGATTCTGGAGCGGAGAGTAGCGTAGTGCGTGAGGCGGTTGTACCCGAGATAGAAGGACCGTCTGGAAGGGTGACGCTGACCGGAGCCTTCGGGGACAGCATGAGTGCTCTTTCGCGGCATGTACCAATGGCTTTTCCCACGTGCTATGTTGAGTACATTCCTCGGGAGGTGCCAACTTTATGTGCCGTCACTGATCGCCTGGTGGCCGGCACAGACCTGCTCCTGACGCCTGACGACTACGACAACCTAAAGTCGGCATGCGGGATGCTCGACTTTGAGCCAGTGGATCTGGAACCCGAAGACGAGAAAGACGAGGAGGAAGCCCTTGAGGCGTCCGGTGGCTGCATTCCTGAGAACCACGGTGAGACCAGGAGTCAACGTCGCGGATATCCTGCCAGCTCGTAGAGAGCAGCGCCGGGAAATCCGCAGAACAGGAGTCAACCAACGACTCTGAGCGCTGCGGCCGGCGTCCATGTGGCTTCAAGATCAAGCCAAGGGGACGGTCGTCGGAGGCCAAAGAGCACACCCCAACCGGCAGCGACTGCGAGAACGAGGGACCCCACGGTGACACGAAGGATCCCAGGAGGGACGGGGCGGACCCGACGCAGGGGTACCGGAAGGCATCGTCGTGCTCACGGCATGGCGGATCTCAGGCCTGGGATGCCGTCGTGAGCAAGCGACCGAGACCCAAGAGGAAGAGGCAACGCCGGATTAACGCTGTGCGATCTGGCGACGACACTTCCTGCAAAGAGCGTCAATGGAAGCGCGACGAGCGCCACTTCCAAGATAGGCTGCTGTCATCGAGGCTGAGAGGGGGAAACTCCAGAACCCCCATCCCAAGGAGCCGCGAACCCACAGCTCAAGTGCGAGCATGGAACCTGGAGGAGGCAATGACAAGCCCAGAACGACCGAACAAGACTCGAGATGGAGGCACGGCTCATCGTCCATGTTTGGGCCCGGCATCGAGTCTGATGCGAAAATCGAGGCAGATCTTCGGGACTGCGACTTCGAGCCGACACTCAAGTTCAACGAGAACTTGAACAGTTGGAGTGAGGCCAAGAACAAACGGGGTATAGGCTAGTGTGCAAAAGTAGGATTTTCGAGGAAAAAAGAAGCGACTGATTTGTCAGTGTTTTTTTGTCAAACAGTGGACAGTGGTCGCGTGCTTTGGGGAAGTAGCCTGGCCTAGAGAGAGCATATGTTCCGCATACGCCTTTGCGGATTTTTTTTTAGATGCACGTTTCAGTTCATACGATGCAAGTCTTAAGGCACTTTTGGTAGCAACGGGGTGTTTAGAGCCTTGGCGGGCACATTCAAAATCACCTTACCAGAGCGCAATTGACCAGTGTATGACGGGCGGACATTTTTTTGTCTTTTTGTTTGTGTGATAATTTTGTGACATTGAGGCCCCAAAATTATACTTGTTGGGGAGGTGTGAAGGTCAACGTAACCGATAGCCGTACATCCAAAGGCGCGACATGCGCAGGGTTTCGGTTTCGTCTTTCTTTTCGCTCAGTGATGACTTTAAAGTGAGTGACGCGGCTGTGGCTCGTGCGAGACATGGAGGAAGAAAGAAGAAAAGGAAGACGCGCGAGGGCCGTGAAGAACGTCGGTCGGGCAACGATTCGATCTGTACTGTAAATAGACGTTTCTTTTTATTTTTCTCTACTTGATGGAGTCCTGTCAGTCCTTTTGATGACCATCAACATCCACAGACCATCGACGTTCTCAGTCATCGGGTCCCTGACGCAATCGTAAGAAAAGAACGAACCTTCACTGTTCCCACAGCTTAATATTAAACAAAAACGTACAATTATATATGAAAATAATTTTAGGCTAATAACCCCCAGGTTCAACTTCCCACTTTGCCTCGCAGTTTGTATGAGCTTTTTTTTTTCCACCAGCCTCGTTTTTCGCCTTAGAAGTACAAATCCTGTCAACGGAGCATACTCAATACCACCTGAAGCGTGGTCTTAATATACAGCAAAAAAGTGGAACTAGATAGCGTTATCGAGCCCCGTTCGCATGCCCTTCTCAATCGCCGCGCAAGCCTGCCTTGCGTGGCCTAGTCAGTAGCGTGTCTGGCTCGCAGCCGAAGGTTCATGATTTCGAATACCACCTAAATTTCTTCAAAGTTTTTTTAAAGCAAATTAATTACTTTTAAAGTGAAGCTGTTTGATACATGCGCAGACCTTTAATTCGCAAAACATGTCATGTTTAATTTCTTTTATTCCATCGGCGTTTTCATTTTCACGTGAGCGTTGTGGATTGTTTGAAAACTCGAGCGCGAGGGCATCTGGCTCTGACGTCATGAACCTATCGACCAATCAAGGTTTTTGTTTTTTGTCACGCCACCATTGCCAGCTTTTTTAGGACACGAGTTACTTAAAGCTATTGTGTTATAAAATATTTGCACGGTTGAAAACTTTTTACAGTGTGAAAGCGGTATCCGTTTGTTTTGACATGAACCCGTTTTCTATGGCAAGATAAAATATGCAGGACAGTTGTTTCATTTATGTTTTTCAAACAAGCAACGTTTGCCGGTATACAGTAGTTCACATCACAAAAAGTTAATATATGTGAGCATTAGTGCCCCGGCAAATTGTATTTCTGTATTTGTATTTCCAAATACGTTTTCTTTATTTTTAAAATGTATTTCTGAAAGGCACCGTGATACTTTCGTACAGATGTATTTGAGTATCAGTTTTTTTAACAATCTTTGTCATGTATCCCAGTATTTGTATTTCCAAATACATTTAGAGTATCTCTACCTAACCCTGACCCAGTACACCACTGCACCACCGTGATTATGGAACTGAAATCAACTGAGATTATTTCTGGAAACCTAATATCGAGATTGCAGACAAAGAAATAATATTTGGAAAACCTGAAATGCAAATAAAATTCAGATATATCTTCAGTTCCATAATACGAATATTTAAACGTTACACTGGGTTTTTCTGTAGGGTAGCGAAATACAAAAAAAATCTATATTGAACACCATTTCCTGCAAGAAGTGCGCAGAAAAGGAAGCGCTCCCCACTGGTTGGTGGCGGCCAACAGTACTGCAGCGAAATCAGTGTTGGGGGGTTACCGAAAAAGTATACGCGAAATAAAATAGCGCGTTATCGAACTCCGTTACCTTCAAATAAAAGAAACACATTACCATTACCAAGAAATCGATAAAAAGTAACGGACATTCCTTTTGGTTACTTTTTATTTATAAATTGAGGGTCACAGTATTTCTCCGTTTTTGCGACAAAGTTTTACACACAAGGACAAAGAGCGTGGGCGTTCGGGTTTTTCTAACGTGGAATTTTCCGGAGAGAAAAATATAAGCAAGTTTTGAAGGTATGCAGAATGCGTACAATATTTCATGATTTGGCGCGTATTCTTGTTTCAACTTAAGTCAAAATGCCACGGACGCTACGAGATATTAAGGCAAATCAAGCAGCGTAAAAGCGAAATCACTGGACATTTACTTGTTTAGGACTGATTCAGCGATGATAAGAACACATACAGAAACACGACGAAAAACTATAAAGGCCCCTTTTTGAATCTGTCTGATCGATCTTATCTGAACCAGCTTCGACTGCGTCCCAGATCTACGGTGAAACCAAGTATAGAAAAATAAAAATAAAACAATTAAGTGTACTTTTTTAGGTTTTGGGCAGAAAATGTGATGATGAACACAACTACGTTGCCCGTCACTGCTTTAAAAATGCAACGAGTACGTTACTACGTTACAGAAAAAAGTAACGCTTACCGGTAACCTTGTTGTTTGTAACGCGTTATCGCCGACACTGAGCGAACTAAGAGTAATAAAAGGGGTTAGCTGGTGAACGGTCATATTTATAATACACCGAGACATAAAAAAGAAAGAAAAGAAAACGTCCTTGTGTTTCCACTCGTTTCTGTTTTGTCCTCTCTCTGGTATTTGTGAGTATTCCCGTTTACGAAAGCAATATAAAACCGAAACGTTTAAAACATAAGACCGTCGACCCATTCGCCGGAGTAGGATGCATATCGCAGTGATAGCTGAAAAACTCGGAAAACACTTGTGTCCCGATCCACGTAGTCATACTGGGCGTTTGGAACGACCACAATTTAGCGTCCCCCCAATCGACAAATTCAGCTAACTTCGTGTAATATTTGTTTTCCAAAATTGAAACTCGAGCAAAGATATTTTACGAGGTCATAATATTGTTACTGTGATTAACTACAGTGATTATAGGGGCTGTCTGAATGAAAGCGAATGTTGCGAGATCATATTTCCCAATCAGGTGCAAGTTAGGGAAGTTTTAAACCTATATGAGAGTTTCTTTTTGTTTGTAATATCACTGCATAGTTATCATTGAGATCACAGCACAATTCACGAAGTCGTAAGTACATTAACGTCCTTGAAAATCTAGAACTGAGACTCCATATTTATTGGCTTGTCAGAAACTCTTTTTTATTTTGTGAAAATGAATAGAAAGCAAATTCGCACTGAAACTTTTTTCTGGATTCGAAGCTTATTTTTTGCATAAGCTTTTGAAGTTTTTTGAGCTCTTAAACTAATCCTTTAAGCTGCCTGTTTCTTACGTTATTCATTATCTTTCCAATTACAGCCTTGCTCATTGACTTAAAAAACGTATTTTTCAAAGGCATTGTTAGTTTGACTTTTTCAGTTTTGTGTTTTGGATTATGTAATCTTCGATGAAGGTTTTCTTTTAAATCTAAAAATTTCTCTGTAGCTGACTTAAGTTTATTATATATTTATTGTATTTCTTTGTGTCCACGTAATGAACGACGTATTCATTTTAATCTTCTAAGGTTAGAGAAGTTTTTCAGTTCATTTAATTGGTGACAATGGAAAATAATTATGTTTATCGTGTAAATCTTAGGATATCTAAAATCGACTTCAAAGGTGTAACCATATTCTTTTAATAAGGACCCATGAGGATCTATAAGCTCGAAATCAGCATGGTTACGGTTTTGTTAAGGCCTATATTAAAAGGTTATTTTCATCTAACTAGATAGTTTGATGGCTTGGTAGGATCGTAATCTGGTTGATATTTATTGTTTGCTTCCGCATATTTGTGTGTTACATCGGTCATTCCACCTCTTATTTAATTTTCTATCATAAGGAATATATTCATGTCTGTAATCTTTTGAAATTTAATTTAAGCCAATTTTAACATCGGGTCACATGCTAAACAAGGAGTTGTATGGAACAAACATAGATATAATTCAAAGTTTTGAGACATACATCTCGGAAGTTTTTGAATACCATTGTGAACAATAAAACATCTTGTTTGAGATAAATATTACAGTAGATTCCTAGTATTTTACAGCATTTGGTATAGGTTAATCCTCTTTCTATTTTGCGTATTTTATTTCATCTCCTGTCATTGTACTTATCAATATATCTCTTGAGAAAATTCAGTCTCATCCTACCTTTTAAGTAAATCTATGTAATCAAAATTAGAGCCGCGTTTTTGAAACCGGATGTAGTTATTGAAATATTTAAAGGCCTCTCTTAACTGTTTCTTATATGAGTTTTAAACGCGTTCATTCAAAATTTTACGGACAAATTTAAAACTAGCCACAAATCTGAACTCATATATTTCCTTAACCGTTGTTACTATTTCTGTGAATGATATATTTTGTAGTTTTGAAGATGCTTCAATCTGGTTTGTCGTAACCTAGGTTTTTTTTAAAAATAAAAAATCCAGCTAAGTTACGAAAGGAAACTGGAATAAACATTGAGGCATCATAATTTGCATTACAATTGTTACAGGCTGGGACTTTATATTTTCCAGTCCAATGATCGTGATCGTATACCTTGTTTTCTTTTAATGGTTTTAGAGACATGTAGCATTCATGGGCATTCTCGTGTATTTTCGTCTTTCTTATTTAAAGTAATCATTTTTTACCGTAAGGAGTTTCTGAATTTCCTTAACAATCACTGTAATATTTTCACACACAAAACATATTTGCAGTATATGTATTACAACAAATATACAGTAAAACTTTTATATTATCGTAAGCAAGGAAAACAAATTCCAAAACTGGACGGTATGTGGTTTTAATCTCTTGTATTTTTTCGTGTATTCTCATCTTTTGGCTGACGAACCGAATCAAAATCAGCATAGATAGCGTACGAAAGTTTGAATTTACGAAAATAGCTTTCAAATTCAATCAAACCACGTTTTCGTAGTGTCACTACTCCAATTTCGTTACTTTTACGAAATGTCTTCATGGTAATTCAAAATATCTCCCTTTACGGTTTGATACAGACATTGTTCGCATGTATATACCTTTCCGCTAGGCTGTAAGTGGAGACTAATCTGCTTGAATTCTGTATACAACAATAATGTTTTTTTATACAATAGGAGGTTTACTATACCCCATATCTCACAACATTAGAAGTTCATTGAAAGTTCATTGGGAGTGGTTTACAATTTATTCAAGAGGTTGACAATGACTGCCCAATATAAAATAACACTCGAATTCCATTGAAACTATGTTGGAAGTTGTATCCAATCTATCCGTTGGGGTGCCAATGACCGTCCAATATTAGATGACATAAAAAGCTCAATAGCATCGTATGGAAGTGGTTTCCGATTTCTCCAAATGGACCTGATTGATTATCAATATTGCTGATAGAGATGATAAAGGGGCCAATCATGGCCCCATTTACCCAAGACATTTCCAGTAGCTGATTACAGGGAGGACACAATGGGCCCGTGATGGCACTCTTTTACTAAGATATTCCCAATCTTGGACCAATGGCCTGTGCTGCCCGGGATACGCTGCCTTTCGTGTGTTGTTCCTGCGCCTTTCGCTGTTCTCGTGCTGCTTCTGCGTTCCGTCTATTCTGCACAGCTCGGCGCACTTGTGACACCCGCTTCCCGTACGGAAAGTGAATCTTGCATGGCCTGGTCATTTCTAAGAGGATGGGGGTGGGCGGAAACGTGAACAAGCGCCATGTAGAAGTCGTCTGAGAAGCGGCGATGGGCGAGAGGGGAGGGGGGCAGGAAGAGGGAACAATATACCAATAGCGCACTTTGCCGAAGATGACGTGAAAGCGCAAAGGCAAGACCGTTGTCTCCCAAATCTTTTAAGACACCAGCGAACGAGGGAGAGCTACGCGAGAGGCGACGGTGATTGGAAGAGTAAATGCCTGGCGACAATATCACTATCTTCCCGCTAATAAAATTTTCCGTAGCAATCTAGCTGGAGTTTGCACAAGAGGGGCACTTACCGATATAGCTGTAAGAAATAAATATCCACTTCTCAAAGCAAGAAATGCTTTTCGTTGTACCGGTCGACAATAAATCACATCGAGACAACTTCGTCTAGCTTAAAACACAGACAATGCGCCACCAACAACTCAACTTACTACACTGGAGTCACGTGGTGAAGTCAAGGGTAATATCATGTAAAAGTAAAAGTTTACCGCGAACTGGCGTTGTCGAACGAAAATACATATAATGTATGTGAGTCCTCGAGTTTATGTCTCAATACCTGAAGGACTATCGGAATAAAACTGCACTATACCCTCTGCTCGTCAAGAGAGAAAGTAACATGCCGGTGACGTCAGTGAATAATTTCCAAAATATTTATCTTTCTATGGCGTGAGTGACACAAATCAGAAAGCTTACAACATACCATTTAGTCGCGGTGTATTCGTTACATCCTGCTTAGGTTGTAAAAAGGTGAAACTGAAACTTTGCCTAAACTAAGATAAATCGGCTACAGAGGCTTAGGGTTTTGAAGATTTGAGAAGGCTTAGGGTTTTGAAGATTTGAGAAAAACTAATATTTCGAGTGACACCAAAGTATAAAAACGGGTAGAATATTGATGGAGGACTATTATAATTCTGAGTAGCCGCACGCTAGCGGCCACAACCCCCCCCCCCCCCCCCCCCCCTTTTCCCCGTTACAGTCAAACCAAAAGTAAATTACATGTCTGCGCAGTTTGTCATCAAAGTGAGGTCAAGTATGTCGTTGACACAATATCTTATTTTAGACTGGTGAAGCTCAGGAAAACTCTTAGGCAATTTCAATGTGCATGTTATTGCGCGATAGAGGTTGGCTACGGCACGATGACACACGCTCCCGTGCACCCACAATATCCTCAATATGAAAGTAGTTTAGGCTGTGAACAGATAAGGGTCACTGGCGTTCTTCCGAGTCAACACTTGAGTGCTAGGTTTCATTTTCATTTCCAAAATGACATTACGTTTGAAGTATTTGACGAATCAAATACGGAATTTGGATGTTTGATCGAAAATCGAGTTGCATATCTCGCGGTTCAAAACAGTGACCTTCAAAGGGCGCTAAGACCGTGGCGATTGTTACGTCACTTATAATTTATTTAACAAGTAGCAACAACCATTTCGAGTGACAAAGCAGATTCTGCTAGAACAAAATGGCGTCATTCAGTTCAGTCTTCTGCTGTGCGCCGCCATTCTCTTCCTAAACCCGGCACCGTCACGCAGTCGGCGCTTCATAGAATGTCGCTACCTGTGGAAGCTCTTATCAAAAATCTTTAGTCGATCGCAGTAAAATCAAACACACCATGCTTAAAAAAATATTTTGGAGGGGCGACAATCGTAAATAAGTTAGGCGAGTTTTATATTTTGATAAGCATGTTCGTCTTCTGACAGCCCTTAGTATTTACTAATTCGTTTACAACATATTGAAGACAACCGTAAGTTTCGCTTTCGATAAAAGGCTAGAATACGGGGACATTTTTGTGCTCTTTTTAGCAATGCTATATATTCACGAAGCTTTCCCGAGTGCATGGTGACAACAGGCCTGACGGTGAACATGCAACCGTGGGCCACTTCCCCTGGCACCGTCATGGAACAGCAGCCGTGTTCGTTTACGTGCCTTATGTCACCGCCCCCAATCGCTTGGTTCACAAGGCACACACACAGCCCGGTCCCCCTTCAAGGCAGTAGAGAGTTTTAGGGAACTGCTTTGCATCTCCCATCGGTACGAATACGATCGCGAACGACGTGTGTGAAAACGAGTTTTTGGTTTGATCACAAAAGTGCTATATCGCTGTGCCAAAACAGGAGAGGCTGGAGATACGACCGAAGAGATATGTGGGTGCGCACGTGGGGACCGACGAATGATGGTTTTTGCCGAGGAAGATCTTAGAAAAGAGAAACAAACGAAAAAGAAAAGCTCCTATGCGGACGTTTGTCAGAGTTTCGTAAACCTATGAAAAGTCCGAGGCCTTATTTTGGGCTGAGAGCCAAGGGGGCCGAGACGCCTGTCTGCAGCACATGGAGTTCTGGGTTCAAGTAATTAGAAATTTCGCTTCCTCTCCTCTTTATATGTATAACGTTTTGTTTTATACCATAAGGCGATACAAACACTCATTCACCTTTTTATTGTTTATTTATTGCGCCTCCTAAGCGCCTACAGTGGCACCTCGGTGAAAGAAGTTGCCAAATAATCTTATAGTTTCCTATCGATGCTTGGTTATTTTTTGGGGGGGGAATCAAATTTATTTTTATAAAAAAAGTTCACATTTTTATCCTTTGCAGACCATAGCATTATCTTACGAAAACTCTAGCCAGTCACTCGTCGCTGACTCCGTCGAGAAGCATGAATGTAGCACGCACAAACCGCAGTAGTCGATTTGTTGTATCACATACGATCGGCCAAATCGCCCGATAACGATCGTAAGTACTCTCACTTACGGTGTGGTAGGGACACAAAGCAGTGCTTACAAATTGGGGGCGCTGTTTTTTATAACATGTAAAACAAGATCTAGTTGCTTTTGTTTTATTGAAAAGAAATAGGGCAGCAGAGGTACGAAAGTGAAAAGTTATCTTGCACGTGATCTTGCCGAAGCGCTAATGCAGTCTCCAAGGAGACACGAGGAATTTAAAGAAAAATCATATGAACGTAAATTCATATTTAAAACTTCGCATCCCCAGTCCTCTCGGCAACCAACCCAATTTTTGCATTATGAGTTTTAAACCACGATACAGAAGCTTTCGCACAAATAGCGTATCAAACTCAGGTGTAAAATTTATAATGCCTGGCTTTTATACGCACCTCCCTAGAGCACCCACGACGTCCCCTCTCCCCAAAATATACAAGCATTAAATTCCCCACCATAGGGTTGAGATTATGATTCAATCGCACCACCTCTCCTGCACTTCGACCATTTTTCTCATTTTTTATCTTCTTTATATTCTCGACAACCAATCCAAACTAGCATATCAAACTTTTCAAAGGGTTGATGATATTATTTAACAAATATAAGCTTTGGACCATTTTGTGTTTAGTTAATTTTTGTTTCTTACGTTCTTTATCGGCAAACCACTTGCTGGTTGTTCCTGAAGTATGCAAATAGGCTTAATTTTCGTCATACAACCTGCCCGTTTTGTCGAGCGAAATCGCAGTTTCGTCATCGAAGCGAGGACGCGTTTTGCGCAAGTTGATGGTTGATTGTGTCCGTGCCGATTTGAGATGCGCGACAGTTCCCTAAAACTGTCTATTATCAGTAAAGTACTCTCGGCAACCGCGTCATATATTTCGATTGGATCGCGAATGTACGCCAGAAAGTAATAAAAGTAGAATGCTAGTACTTTCAAAAGTTATATTCTGACAAAATCCCAATATTGTTTTTACATTTCAGGGCAGGCTCGTTTCGGTGGCGTTTGCAATGTCAATTACAGCATTGTAATGGTGGAGGACGTGCCCATGTCGTTTGGAATGGTGAGCCTCTTGCCACACGAACTGGGACATGCGTAAGTTCACCTAGGGAGCTTTTCGCTTCTGAGAAAGCTAACTAAAACTTTAATTCTTTTCTGGCAGCAAATGTCGAAACTCTGTATTTCCTATCGGTTCGGATACAATCGGTGATACAACGCTCCGATAATACTCGGAGATTTGTATCTCCGATACATATCTCCGATTACTGTCCGAAATGTGTGTCACGGGTTGTATCCGAGATTCAGATCTCAGATTGTATCCCGATTTTCTACATTCCCCCATTGGTACTTTATGTCCCTGACAAACCTTACTGATATGAAATAAATAAGCCAATTATTCATTCTCGCCGCCTTTTAAGCATTCTGTAATACTCCATATCGTATTTTCAAAACAATTTGTTGCGTGGTCTGTAATTCTGATCTTAGATATTGCCACACTTCGTTTTGAAGCAATTCAAAAGTACGAATTCTTAGTCTGCCATTCACAACATAAAGTTTGAAAAAAAAATGAGGTAACTTAGATATTTAGGTTCTTGTCTGTCGTCATTTATTTAACTCTAAAAACATTCGGTACCTCTCTCAAAAATAGAAAAATAAAATAAAATTGTTTTTTCGGAGTACTGGACGCATATAAACCAGAGCAGGGCCACTCCGACATCCTAAAGCGTATAAAATGGTTATGCAGTTGATTTATCTACATGGCTTAGCATAAATCAGCATGAGTTGAATATACAAAAATACGAATACATAATTTTCAGAGCAAAAAGCGACCTACTTATATGTGACATCGGCGTTAGATTCCGCTCGTGAAAACCGGATAAGGTTGAATCACCAACGTTTCTCTCTGTCTGTCTGTCTGTCTGTCTGTTTGTCTGTCTGTGTCTCTTTGTGTGTGTGTGTGTGTGCGCGCGCGCGCGGGCGCGCTCGGCGTGCGCGCGTGCGTGCGTGCTTGTGTGTGTGTGTGTGTTTCAATATTACTAAAACTGTTGAATATACCAGCCATGCATCCACTTTAATTTCTATTACTGTTATTTAGTTGGTGTACTGACTGGACGATCGCTATAAAAAAAACGGAAGGTAATATTGCCAGAGGCAGGAGCCAACTGATATTTGTAGATTTTGAGATATGATCATGCAGCGGCTTATTTTGAGAAGCATGGTTTAATAACTATGCACCAGCTAACAGATTTCAACGATACAAAAGTAATTTTTCGTCTTCACAACTTTTCTGTAAAAGAAAAATAATAAAAGGTGATACTGCAAATAACTTGAGACGCTTTAGGTTATCTACAACAGAATAAGTGCAACATCCCAAGGAGCGCGGACTTTGGTCAAGCATAGGCCAATGGCTGGCAATGGTCTATTGACCAATGGCCAAAAAGTCACCATTCACCGGCCAATGCTTGGCAGATGGCTGATGGCCAGTGGCCATTGGCCAATGGCCAGAGAAAGTCCATTCATCAACCAATGGCTGGCCACTGTCTGGCCACTGGCCAAAGTAACCTTTTCCAGCCATTGGCCAATGTTTGGCCAAATCTGTGCCGCTTGGGATTATGTCGAACAAAGCCTAAAGCACCAAATCTTCCATCTCCTAAAACAACACCCGCACATTTTTTTATGTTGCTAAAAATCAAGATTAGTAGTAGTTAGAAAAAAAGTGTTATATATCGAACATAAATATGAATATTGCTTAAACGTGCATAGCATATTTCTTCTCCAGTCTAGTGTTCTGTATATGGTTTGCCATGCTAAACGTGTGTGGCGTACGGAAACTCTTCTATGTGTTTCATTTACCTCCTGCCAGCCCAGGAAATGTGCTATATATACAAATACAATAAAACATCTTCAAGTTTGAGGGTTGCAAATTGTGTGTACTTGCGATATCTAGATAATTGATTCCACAAAAAACAATTGTTCTTAGTTATGAAAATATGCAATATGTATTTCGATATAAACTGATGACATTAAATTTACCGTAATTCTCTTTTCTGATTTGTAAAAAAACGACACTAGAGCTTGTTTTTTAATTGAGATATTTTCACTTGAAAACCAAAACACAAGAAAGAGGTAGACCGGCGTAAGTAGAGGTAAAGTGCACCGCAGCAAAATCTAATGATGTCAATTTTTACTTTCTAATGTTACAGTCTTGGGGCGCCTCACGATGGATTAAGGTATACGTGGAATAGAAGTCTTCCGCCAGGAAACTACTGCCGCAAATTTAACAAGAGTGATCACTTCATTATGCATCGTTCCGAACCAGGCAATCGAAAGTTCTCAAATTGTTCCAAGGAACATATGACTGCCTTTATCTCGTAAGTATTGCATTACACATTTTATAATATTATGCACAATAAGGTTTACCTTGAGCCTGCTACAAAAGGTTTGCCGATAAGATGAAAACAAGGTGGTAGCTATGTGCTCGGTGGACCAACGAACCGCCGGTTTTTGTCGCTTGACCCCCTTTCTTTGCACGTGGGCATGGCCGGAACTGTGCTCATGTGACGAAAGACGGACGGAAGACTGCTCCATGTGGAATTCAGCTTCCATTACACTCTCAGCCTCGTAATGAACGGAGTAGATATGCGACCTCACACTGCCGAGCACCACCTACATTCTATTTGGGTTGAAAAGAGCGGACGCATGTTGTACATATTGTTACAGAATTGAATGCAATTGGCACAATAGTGCGAAATTATTAGCAATCCGATACAACGTATTTCGGTGTTCACTAAATAGAAAAGCACACGGGAATTAGTGTGATGCCCTCTAATTTCCAAATTTTAGTTTGTGCTGATCAAACCACCACTATACTTCGTTTCACCTTCCGTCCAGACGCAGCGGATGCTACGAAGGAACGGGACCAATCAAGCAGCGTCCAAAGTGCAAATCACTAGGCTTGTTCTGTTTATGATTGGTTCAGCGATGAAAAACACAGACAGAAACATGACGAACACCATGATGGTGCCCTTTTGAAGCTGTCTGATTCGTCATATAATCTCGTAGCATCGGCTGCGTCTGGACGGAAGGTGAAACGAAGTATAGAGCGACTCGACTGTAGCACCCAGCAAAGTTGAGGGAGGGCGAGGCGACACGCCCGGCTGACGGGGAGCGGTGGCGCATTTCGGGAAGGCATTCGGTGCGAGAAGCTGAGTAAAGAAGTAAGAAATTCTCTGGTTCTTCCGAGTCCTGTTCTTTCGGAATTTACTACACGGATGGCCACCTGAACCACCCTGGCTGCGTGAGAAAGCAAAAGTTTTGCGTCAAACGTGCGACCCGTCCGTGTGGTCGGCTCCTGAAATGGAATGTGTTGTCTGTCCTTTGTCTTGTGTTTGCGTTTACAAGTTTTTCAAGATTCTGTTTGTAGTCAGATCCACTCGGCTAGCGGAAGCACCTTTTCTTTATGTGCCTTTCGGGAAGAGGCCGCATTTCCATGCATTCCGGAGTTCGGTCCATTAGGTTGTCACCAACGCTGCGTGAACTAGACAATTTCCCTTAGCGGTTGTCATAACATAGCCTATCCCCCTCGTTCCGCGGTGACGAAGGCTACACTACCAACTCAAGCTTGGAAAAGGGAAGTTCAGGACACCATGACCGCAAAACAGACGAATAATTATTGCTATTGAAGATGCGGGTTGAAGTCATGAAGGTACACAGAAGTGGTAGAGAGGAAAGAAGACGAACACACTCTTGGTGTGTTTGTCCTCGTTTCTCCTCCCTCCTTTTCATTTTGTTTTTTTCTTTTGTTGACTTGGCTACAGCATCGGTAATGATGTACTCACCGCGTCCGCCGTTCGGGTGGACGGCGGAAGGTAGTGCACGGCCCCGAATTCACAGATTTATGATAACCCCGTTGGGTCCCATACTGTGATTGATCTCCGGAGGGCCGCTCAGTGCGGTCTCAATCATGAGGTACTCGCCGCGTTCACATTTGGGAAGACAACAAAAGGTATTTTTGTCCCCGGATTCTCATGGATAGAACAACACCGATGCGTCCCCTGCTAGGTCGTTCTCGACCCCAAATTCTCATGCTTGAGAACCTTGTTACATCTCTTCTTGTGGTGGGAGACCCGCTGAGTACAGTCTCGGTCATGAGGTACTCAGCCCGTCCGACCTTAGGCAGGACGGCGGAAGGTTCTTTGCGGCCCGGAATTTCAAGGTTATGAGACCCCTATGCGTCCTCTGCTGCAGTTCACCTTGGGAGGTTCGCTGGGTAGGATCTCGATCGAACAATGCTCCTGGCGTCCCCCGTAAGGGCGGACAGCGGAAGAACCTTCGCGGCCCGGGATTGTCATGGTTATGAGAACCCCTTTGCGTCCCTTACTGCGCTGGATCTGTGGAGGGCAGCTGAGTTTGGCCACGGTCATGAGGTACTCGGCGTGCCCTCCGTTGGGGTGGACTGCGGAAGGTCCTTTGCGGACTCGAATTCTCAAAATTATAAGAACCCCGTTGCGTCCCCTACTGCAGTGGATCTCTGGAAGCCCGTTGAGTACCGTCACGGTCGTAAATATTTCGACACATCTGCCGTTGAGCGGACAGCGGGAGGTACTTCGCGGCCTCTCGCGGTGTGTCAATATTCGAAATCTTTAAATAGGGAATCGGATATTACTCTATTTGATTCTTTAATTAAATAATAATTTTGACAAGATTCAAATATTATTAGAGTAATTTCAGAATAGTCGTTAAGGTGTCGCTCAGCGAGATTCTTCACACGCGTCCCACAACGCGCTGGCGCGCCTGCCACACGTGCCGCAAGGTGGCAATAAGTACCCCTTCACCTAGGCAATGATCATGATCATCGGCAGCAGCAGTTTCTTTAAATTCAAACGTTGCTGTGGCCTCCATTAGGGACCACATCGCACGAGACTGCTCGTGCACGCTTTTGCAAAGCGTGTTATGGACACACTTCATAACTGGTTGTAACCGTGCCGCCACTCAGTATGCACAAAGTAGAAGAGGTTGAAACAGGAAGTTCTTCGAAGGGAAAGCGCAGCTTAGTGTGGCAATTTTTCGATCGCCTCTGGGCTGCTTCGTTTAACTGCCACGTGTTTGGCGCCATTCTGAAAACGCAAAGAAACACGACAACGCCTTTGTTGAATCAACTGAAGTGTCATCCAGGGGCCCACAAGGAGTATAAAAGCGCAGTTGCTGCAGCGGAGCAACGTAATGCTCCAAAGTTCAAGTACGTAAGCATGAAACCGGCTCTCAGGCCCCGACTAAGTAAACGGAACGTTCGAGACTGGGCACTAACTAAGAAAATTGTCTGCTTCATCGCAACTGGCTTTCATAGCTACACAGTCCTGAAGAAACCAGCTCTTCTGGAGCTGAATAAATGTGCAGTGCCTTAGTACAACGTTCCTTCTCGAACGACGTTCTCGAGGACTGTCGTGCCAAAATGTACGATACTGGTAGTAATGTTCTCCACCCTTTGCTGCACAGCGTCCTAAGGAAGGACATGGAATGTATCGTCATCTCCACTGACGGCTGGACGTCCAGAGTTGGCGACATTTATGTGTCAGTGACCAGCCACATGCTGAGTGCGGACCTCGAGCATTGCAGTTTTGTGCTTGCGTGCCGCTACATGCGTGAACGCCATACAGCGAAGAATTTGCTTTTTCTGATCGAAGAAGTCTTTGAAGACTGGGGCATACTTCTGACTACTTCTTGCTTTGTGATCACTGATAACGCTCGCAACTTGGTTTTTGCGATTGCGCGAACGCCGCGGGTGCACATTGCATGCTTTGCTCATACCTTGCAGCTTTCCATTCAAGATACCAAGAAAGAAACCAAAGGGTTTGCAAATATATGCACCAGAGTGCGAGCCGTAGCAGGCCACTACAAGCGGAGCAGCTGTACAAGGACAAGACTGCACGATACACAAAATAGGCTGGTAATAGAAGTTCCTCTTGAGCTGGTAAAAGATACACCAACAAGGCGGAATAGTGAGTACGCAATACTAGCACGCATGCCGCAGCTCAAGGCCGTTATTGCATTAGGCCTGGAAGAAACCGATACCGTTGAGAACTTGACCACGGAGGAATGGCGTCTTGTAATAGCCTTGGTGTCAGAGCTGCAACCAATAGACGATTTGTAATTTTTCCAAGCGCCCCGGTCCGCGCGTGAGGAATCGTGGGAGAGACTGTCCCTCGCCTGGCCGCTCCGCCTTGAGATCGCATTGCCTTGTCGCTTGCCTCCTTTTCATCCTCTGTGTTTCGATGC
This sequence comes from Ixodes ricinus, assembly GCA_037355805.1. Lineage (NCBI taxonomy): Eukaryota > Metazoa > Arthropoda > Arachnida > Ixodida > Ixodidae > Ixodes > Ixodes ricinus. The sequence goes on from JAZHYW010036298.1 coordinate 41,542, forward strand.
CATTACCTATTTTTTATCTTTTCCAGTGTATTTTCTATTGCTTCTAAGTTGTCTTATTCTCTTCTGCGTGGCTGTTTCTTGTATATATATATATATATAGTATTTGTGTCTTTATTTTGCCTTTTTCGACGGGAGTGCCGATGGACAACACGCCACTTCGCGTGTCATTCTCCGGGTGAGTACTACTGTTGCGACCGATTCCTTTCGCACTGTTAGCGGTTCATTTTGGTTCATTTGACCGACGTGCACTCGAGAGGATCCGTTTATGAACACCCGGGCACTTGTCATAGGGGTAGGCAGAGCTCTGAATCAACAATCGCGACGCGAGACCCGAGTGCGCTGTGATCTGGCCGCCCGCGCTCGCTCTGTTGACTCGCACTGTAGCGTATGCTTTCGAGTTCCGCTCACTTGACCAAAATACAGCACGCCGCCTTGTCGCCGCAAACCATTTGTTTGAATGTTTCCGAAGCTGAGCCATATGCAATGCAGCGGCGCCTGACAAGTGCGCGCTGCGGCGCGATCCTTCGCAAACGCCGTCGGCTCAATAGGGAGTTTTAGAATAACGTACGCAATTTTAGCGCACGCTAGCGCTAAATTTAGCGCTTGCTTTAGCGCACGCGACGCAAGAGAGTTTTAGAATAGCGTTTCTCCGCCGCGACGCAAAAGCCCAAGCATCTCGCGCTTGCGACGCCACCACGATACAGTCACAATTTTTATTTCACACACGAAATGCTGTAACTTTAGAAAGAAAACAAGTTTTTTGGTCCAGAGTAGCATTTTAGATTTGTTTAAACATGAGAATGTGATGCGAGTGGTTGTACCGGTCGTGTCCGCTTGCGTCGCCTCTGCAAGAGAGGTCTCGTGTACTAACCTTCGCACATCGTACCTTCGCCGAGAAATGTTCGCGCGTCGCAAGCATCAAGTTGCCGGTGATCGTTGCCAAACCGAGCACAATTCCGTCCCGTATTGAAAATCGCAGTCGCGAGGATGCCGCCGACGTCGCACTCACGACGCCGCCAAAGCAGCCGCCCCTGGAAGTCGCCATTTTTGAACTCGGCTCGTCTTGGCTTTAGCCAACTTGTCATCACGTATCCTCCTTGGAGAAGCGCAAAGAATCTTTGCGTACGCACGCTATTTCCGAGAAATAGCGCACGCTAAAATTGCGCACGCAGAGCGCAAAACCTGGTTTGCGTTCGGAGCATGCGCAGTGGCGACGACGCTATTCTTTGCGTACGCAAAGCTTTAGCGTGCGCTATTCTAAAACTCCCTAATGTCGCGGCTTGAATGCTCCTAAGGCATGCCTTCGAAATCTATCTGCTAAGCTCTTGTCAGTTGCCAATGCCCTTTCTCAAGTGCAGAGATCTGTTGCCGCGAGTCATTTGTCCGAATGCCTGCGAAGCCGTAACACCCTTCGGCATATCTAAAACTGCACGCAGCGGCGCAAGCCCTTCGCAAGCGCCGGTGGCCCAACTTTGCGGCTTGTATGCGCTTATGGTATGCCTTCTTAATCTATCTGCTAAGCGGTTGTCAGTTTCAAACACCTTTTTTCAAGTGTATAAATGTGCTGTCTCCCAGGCAGTTAAGGCAGTTATCTTGAAACTCGTAGTTCCTTCGATAATTTTATGTCTCTAGTCAAGATGTCAGCTCAAGGTATTTTATTTCTTCAGGTCCCCTTCAGCAGCAACATGCCCGTTGAAACAGTTTGCTTTGTGCCAGGCTGTGCAAACAATACAGACAGTGCACAGCATGTTTCCTGGCACCGCTTTTCAAAAGACAGCGTCGTGCGAGGCGTTTGGGTGAAGACAACTGCCAGCAGCTGTCAGGCACCGCAGCGTTGGCTATGCTGAACGGTGTTACGGCTTCGCAGGCATTCGGACAAATGATTCGCGGCAACACATCCTTGCACTTGAAAAAGGGCGTTGGTAACTGACAACAGCTTAGCAGATAGATTACGAAGGCAAGCCATAGGCGCATTCAAGCTGCGACTTTGAGCCGTCGGCGTTTGCGCAGTTGTCTGCAACGCTGTTCGCGACGCTGAGGCATATGCAACGCGTCGGCGCCTGACAACTGCGCGCCTCAGCGCGCAGTTGTCAGGCGCCGCAGCGTTGCATATGCCTCAGCGTCGCGAACATTCGGACAAATGGTTCGCGGCGACAAAGCGGCGTGCTCTGTCTTGGTCAAGTAAGCGGAACTCGAAGGCATACGCTACAGTGCAAGTCAACGGAGCGATCGCGGGCGGCCAAATCACAGCGCACTCTTCTGTCGCGTCGCGATTGTTGATTCAGAGCTCTGCCTACCCCTATGACTTGTGCGCGGGTGTTCATAAACGGCTCCTGTCGACTGCACGCGGGTCAAATGAACCAAAATGAACAGCTAACAGCGCAATAGGAATCGGTAGCAACGCTAGTACTCACCCTGGCAACGACGCACGAAGCGGCGTGTTGTCCGTCGGCAATCCCAGTCGAAGAAGGCAAAATAAAGATACACATACTGTATATATATAAGCAATATCGCTGGCAGAAGTGAATAAAAATACTTAGAAGCAATAAGAAATACACTGGAATAGATAAAAATAGGTAATGGAATCGAAAAACCGAGGATCAAGAGGAGACAAGCAACAAGGCATTGCGATCTCAAGACATTGCGGCCAGGCGAGTGATAGTCTCGACCACAATTTCTCGCGCGCTGGCCGGGGCGCTTGGGGAATTTCGAAAAAAAGGCTATTGAAGAAGCTACAATACCTGCTTGTGCCGAGTTTTTCCAACACTTGCCATGGTTGTTCCACTTGTTCAGTGTGTGAAGATACTGCGTTTTGAGAACGCAACTGGAACTCAGGAAAAGGCGTTGACCCAAAATCTTCTCAGATCAGAGAACACAAGGTTCCTGGACAAGAGCACACAAGCACCTCGAGCCCTTGCCATCTTCCTTGATTATCAATTGAAGGACATGACTTCAACAAGAAAGAAAAATATAATGCTGAGTTCCTACTAATTACAATGCTTTAGGATGTACCAGACTCGACACAGCTCACGTCCAATGAAAGTTGTGACGAACAGCAATCTCAAACCAGTGAGCAGCTTTCAGTGTTGATGATATTGAACAGCTTGGCTTGGTCGAGGAAGATTTATGCACCAAGTTCTCTAATTGAAGAAGTCTAGGACTGCTTTCAGTTTCGAGTTTCGCCACGTACCGACAGCCCATTTTACTGGTGGCAAACTGTAGGCAAAGAAACTTATAAGAGGCTCGAATGCGCGGCACGACAATACCTTGCAATGTCCGCAACCCAGGTAACAGCGTGCTCGAACACTGTGACAAGCCAATAGATGTCCAATACTGCAAAAAAACATCTTTTTTTTTGCGTGGGAATTAGGTGAAATTTGAGCTCACGCAAAAAGCCTTCTTATTCTCTGATCTGCGAAAATCAGGTGTCTACTGTACTGTCTCAACTCAGTCACAAATTGTTAGTGAAAAAAACAACTGATAAAGTGCAAGATGTTGTTTTCGTTTAGTTCCGCGCGAACTGGGATTTTATGTTGAGTATCCGCGTGATCCGTTGTATTTTGTTTAGCACCTTAAGATTTTAGTAGATTTTGTCTATATCTATTTATATATCGTTGAACTCTAGTGCTTATCGTCTAGTCGTGTTTTCACAATGACTTTAAGATACATTTTTGAACAACAAACTAATTTTATAATTTGTATTATCCGATTCCTGTTCATATTCGATACGGTGCTACAATTATTCCATTCGTATTCGATTCGGTTTAAAAAAATAACTATTCGCTGAACCTGAGGAGCCCCGGATTCTCATGATTATGAGAAACCCCTTGCGTTTCCAATTGCGGTGGATCTCGGAAGGACCGCTAAGTACGGACTCGGCCATGAGGTACTCAGCGCGTCTGCCGTTGTGGCGGACAGCGGCAGGTCCTTTGCGGGCCCGGATTCTTATGGTCATGAGTGCCCCGTTGCGTCCCCATTGCGGTGGATCTCGGGAAGGCCGCTGAGTATGGTCTCCGTTATGAGGTACTCGGCGCGTCCACCGTAAGGACGGACAGCAAGTGGTCAATTGCGGCTCCGGATTCTCACGGTTAAGATAGCCCCGTTGCGTCCCTTATTGCGGTGGATCTCGGGAATGCCGCTGAGTATGGTCTCCGTCAAGAGATACTTCGTGCGTCCGCCATAAGGACGGACAGCGAGTGGTCATTTGCGGCTCCGGATTTTCATGTTTATGAGAACCCCGTTGCGTCCCCCATTGCAGTGGAGCTCAGGAGGGCTGCTGAGCATGGTCTCGGTCATGAGGTACTCGGAGCGCCAGCCTTTTGGGGCTAACGCGGGAAGTTCTTTCCGGTACCCGGATTGTCATGGTTATGTGAACCAAGGTTCGTTCCCTAAAGCGGTGGACCTCGGGAGTGCCTCTGAGTACGGTCTCACTCATGAGGTACTTCGGCGCGCCCGCCGTTAGGGCGGTCAGCGGGAGGTCCTTGGCGGGACCGGATGTTCAAGGTCATGAGAGCCCCGTTGTGTCCCCTATTGCGGTGGATCTCGGGAAGGCCGCTGAGTATAGTCTCCGTCATGAGGTACTCGGCGCGTCCGCCTTAAGGACGGACCGCGAAAGATCCTTTGCGGCCCCGGATTCTCACGGTTGTGAGAACCCCGATGCGTCCCCCATTGCGGTCGATCTCTGAAGGGCCACTGAGAACGGTCTCTATCATGAGGTACTCGACGCGTCTGTCGTTGGGGCGGACAGCGGGAGGTCCTTTGCTGTTCCGGATTGTCACAGTTATGAAAACCCCGGTTCGTTCCTAATGTGGTAAATCTCGGGAGTGCCGCTAAGTACGGTCTCGTTCATGAGGCACTCGGTGTGTCCGCCGTTGTGGTGGACAACGGGAAGTCCGTTCCGGGCACGGATTCTCACAATTAAGACAACCCCGTTGCGTCCCCTATTGTGGGGGATGTAGGGAGGGCCGCTGAGTATGGTCTTGGTCATGAGGCACTCGGCGCGTCCGCCTTCAGGGTGGGCTGCGGTAGGTACTTTTTGGCCCCGGATTCTTACGGTTATAAGAACCCCGTTGCGTCCCCTATTGCAGTGGTTCTTGGTAAGGCCGCTGAGTACGTTCTCGGTCATGAGATACTCGTCGCGTCTGCCTTTGAGGCGGACGGCAGGTTGTTTTTTGCAGCCCCAGATTTTGTCACTGCCATGCAGTACAGGCAGGACCGAGTCCAGTCCCTCCCACACTGAAGGCGACGACGAGTTTTTCCTCGGCTCACTAGTTTTAAATTCCATAATGGCGCTCCAATGAGATGATCCTGAACTGCGAGGACTCATCGAGCACCTGGAGTATCGCCACCAACCTTCTTCATTCGAAAAGGTGTGCTCTACAAGGAGACCTTCAGCGACAACAACAAGGCGTGGCTCTTGGTACATCCTATTAGCCTCCACAAAGAAGGCTTTCAAGTATGCCATGACAAACCCGCGGCTGGGCACCTTGGCTAGAGCAGGACACTTGCCAAGATTCGTGAGAGCTATCACTGGATCAGGTGTCCGAAGAGTGTAAATAACTACACAAGCTCCCGCCACGAATGCCAATGACGAAAGAAACCGCCGACGAAGGTGGCAGGACACTTGGACCTGATTGCGCCGCCGACCACCCTGTTCCAGCATATCAGAATAGATTGACTCGGACTATTCCCCCTTCAACGCAAGGCAACCGGTGAATAACTGTCGCAACGGGTTACCTAACAAGATACGCCGAGACAAAAGCCCAGCCAGCGGAAATGCCAAAAAAGTCAGTAAGTTTTTCTGTTTTTTTTAATGCGTCGTTTTTTGTCTAGGTGCCCCACAAGTTCCTGATTGCAGACCGAGGATCATCCTTCATAGCACAGCTGGCGCAAGAGATACTTCACCTCAGCCACACCCGCCACCGTCGAACCACGACGTGTAATCTCCAGACTAACGGGCTGAAAAAACGGCTGAACAAGGCCATCACCAACGTGGTGTCAGTGTACGTTGAAGTGGAACACAAGACGTGGGACGAAGTATCGTCGTACCTTAAGTCCGCCTAACACACAGCGGCTCAAATGGCAACTGGAGTTACACTAGAGCTGGTTCCCGGTCACAAGGTAAAGGTGATGCTAGAATAGATGCTGCCCCATGCGCCAGCTGCCGACGGGAGTGATGACACCGAAATGGTTGCACGACGGGCAAAAGTCCGCCAGGTCGTCCGGCTCAGTATTCAAGACATATGTAACTTGTCAACCCAGGCCGCTACAACCTCCATCGTTGGTACGTTCTCTTATAGCGAAGAGACTGCTGTGGGTGTCGACAGCGGTTCGTCGCCACGGCCTGAGTGAGAAGCTGTTAATGCGGTACTTTGAACCCTATAAGATTTTCCGCCGCCTACGGGACTTGAACTACAAAGTGGCGTCTGAGGAAATCCAGCTTTCTTCACGCCGCCGGCAGCGATTTGAGGAGGCTTGCGTCGTTCTTCTCAAACCGCTCTACGCACGATAGCACTGTGGACGTTATATCGTGTTCCGCGTCAAATACCTGCTGAAGCACTGTGGACGTTTCCTGTTCCAAGCTACTCTTCAGTGCACCGTTACTTTTGAGTTGCATTGTCTTCTTTGTGTGGCATCGGGGCGATGCATTTTTTGAAGCGGGGAGTAATGCCGCGCGCGCCGCTAGCCAAGTATGCAGCCAGACCGTGCCTCATGGTTATCGTGCTTGGTTCCCACGCAAAGGGTCTAGGTTTGATGCGTAGGAGCGGACGCACCTTTCTGTTAATCCTGTAAATATCCTGTTTTAGTTAGTTCAAGAACCCTACTGCTTATTCGAGGTCCGAATGTTCTGTGTGCCGAGTTTTCTACACCGATCGCTCCGGAACCCTTAAGCATGTACATTAGGGGCTCCGTGTGGGAAGCCGGAGTCAGCCTCACCCCAGTGTTCAATTCTACTGTTACGCCGCGATTTATGTCTGCGGCACAAGCCTTTCTTTTTTTTTGTTTTAGGCACAAGTTGGCCCAGTAAAACGTTTAGTTTCAGGAGTTTTTGTCGCCTCATTAATGTTTTACTTGTGACAGTAGTAAGTGTAAGATGTAAAACTATAAAATAAAATTAATTTACACAAGCATTTGGAGATGATCAAATACCTCTGATTTGATTATTACACATTTTGTAATTATTTTCTAAAAAGTTTAACTCCATTTGTTAAAACGCGTTTTGCCAAAGTGTACTGCCCTTTTATTTCGAAAAACTGTAGCCTTTTGTTTCCCATCTTTTCTTGGAATCAACATCTTGTAACATTGGCTTCGCCGGGATTTAGGTATTAACAGAGTATTAGGCCGCACTGCGTTTTTTCCAGGGGTCAACTTAAGAAGACACTTATGGCCACATTCATTTTGGCCGCTATAGTATGTCTAGAGACATATTTCAGTACTTTAGTCATAAAGTTCAAAATTTATTGTTTATAGTGCTTTCTATGAAAAAATGAAAGCCGTTTACAACTCCCTGTAACGCCGAATTAGAGCGCAGCTCTTGAGAAGGAGGGGAAGGCACGGGGGGGGTCACCTGACCTCGTTGAGGGGGGTCACGTGACCTCGAGGAGGGGGGGGGGATTTTCCCCGCTATATTTAGCGGGGAAAATTTTTCGCTAAATTTAGCGGGGAAAATTTCCCGCTAGATTTTAAGGGGAAAATTTTCCGCTAGATTTAGCAGGGAAAAATTTCCGCTAAATTAAGCGTTGAAATTTACCCATCATGGACCGCGCGGTGACGCCGACGGCGACGGCGACGGCGACGCCGCTCAAGCCGGAAACGGGCGCCTAAGAGCTGCGCTCTAAAAATTTGAAAAGTTTATTTGAATTTGAATCTGAATATTGAACGTGCATCACTGATTTCAGAGTTCTTTCGAACAAAATTTGGTTTTTGTCTGTGATTTAGGGCCTGAAAATGCTCTAACAAACCAACGTGGAGCCAAGCTTGACCTTCTTTGGCCAGAGCCGGGCTATCTTGGCCCTAACTCGCCAAACAAGTACCAAATTCAGGCTTCGCTACTCGTTGTTGGGCTGCTATCTGTAAACCTTGTTGCTAAATCCCCAAACAAGTGCCAGTGTCAGACTTTGCTTCTGATCTTTCGGTTTCCCGGTGGTAACGTTAGGTCTAAATGTAAAAAAAGTGCCAGATTTAGGTTTCACTGCCGGATCTTTGGTTCATACGTGGCGTTCGTGCCTTCAAAAACAACTTTGCTGGCAAGAACCGAACGTCGTATCAGGTATGTGGTGTCTCTGGCTCAAAGTTGGGACTTTGGAAATTGCGTGACGAGACAGAGAAGAGCCATAAAAACGTCAAAATAATTAATCAGCCACTAGCTAACGCCTTAGAGCAAAATCGTATTTGGTCAAATGTATGCCCTTAGGATTCCCAAGCTTGTGCAAAGTTAGGCATTTTGTTGTCGCGTTACCTGGTTTACTTCTAATCAAATACACCTTTGGTGTTTCAGAACTCTATCCCCGAGTTGCTTCGAGCTCAAATCAAAGCAAAACTGCACAACGGAAGTGAAAGAGCTACCTGGTGTTTCTATGAATTTAACAAAAATTTGTCAAATAGCCCATCCTAACTTTCTAGAGTGGAAATGGGTACGTGTAAGAATAGCCGTTCAATTTTTATCACACATGGTTGTGACAGTTAAGTTCTAGTATTTTATGTTGTCCCAGATTAGAAATTAATGTTCTAACGGCGAGCATTTTCTACATTCATAACTCCATAGTATTCTACATATCTCTGACACTTTCTTTAAAAAAAACGCAGTTCGGCTAGATCTTTTTACAATTAAATAGATTGACCTAAACCCATCAGGCTGTGCAATATATCATGGCAAATTAGAATTTTTGAATGTGTGCACATGTTTATTAAAGCGCAACTCCGGCCAGTTCCAAGGTTTTTGAGTTAATGATTCATCATGTTTCCCGGAGCAATTAACAACGGTTTTAAATAATTTCTTTAAAAAGTGTAATATTTTTGCGCAACTTTTATTGAAGCTAGCCACACACCGAAACCAAAACATTGCCTGTAGCTAGCAACATTGCTCCTTCAACGTCACTTACGTACTCTAACCATGAGGAAACGTAATTAGATTAGCTCAGTTACGGAACTGGTCACATACACTGCTTGCACGAGCAGTACCCTCCCCCCACCTTACCTATGCCCTTACGGCTCGCCTCCCGTCGTTAGACGCGCTTGAGGTCTACTATAATACCTGCAGGGTATTCTATGGAATGCGTCCGTCTTGAAGAACAATGTCTAGATAGCGTACCACCGTACCCTATATAACGCACAGTTTTGAAACAAAATCTAGATGGCGCTCCAAACGACGAAACGCGGACTGACTTGACTAAGGGCGATGCCCCAGAACTGAGGGAATCAAGTAACGTTGCCATGCTGTTCAAATCGCGGCGTAACGTACCAGGCAGACGGGCGCAGCTTCGGCGCAAGAGTGAACGTGTTGTGTAATACGATTGGCAGTCTGCTATAAACGACGATGCCTGCACCACCGCGCCAGCAGCTTGTGTTTCAGCGCAAAATAAAGGAACGTTTTCTCAGGGCTTGTTTCGAAAGCAATAGCAGAGACACGTAAATATGTCTCGACGGGCTTGTAGAAGTACGGCGTGCTCAGCGTAGCAAATTGGATGCCTCGGAATTAACGGAGGAGGCCAGCAGTGACACTTGCTCGAGCGGGCCAACCAGTATACACAAGCGCATGCGAATTCTGCGAATCACATGGCCAACGATGAGCGCGCTGCTAGAACCCCTATAGCCGTTGCTTGGAAACGTACAAAAGAAGCAAACAAATATCCCGGAGAGCCCTGAACACGACGTAAGTACCGCCTGGTGAGCTACGCCTACACAGTGCTATTGACTGCGCTGTTGGCCACGTTGTGCCTCGTCCATTAAGATTCGCAAATTTGAGTAATTTCGCGCCACTAAAACTTTGCTTCTGCGATTCATTGACTTTTAGGCGGAATAAGATCGAAATATTTTTTGTGGTCTTTCTAAGCGATATCAAAGATAATTGCATTGTTGTTTTTAATATTGAAAATAAACCGGAGTTTCCTTTTTAGTTAGTATGTAGTATTATTGCCAAACTAATAGCTGCTAACAATTTATGTATTTATATTTTTATTATTGTGTCAGGGCCGGAGCAGTACAGTGGGGGCGGGGTTTTCGGGTAGTCAAACATTATTAAAAGTTGTTTTACAGGCTCAAAACAGAAATACGAGGTAGCTAGGGCAACCTTAAACCTATTGAAATCACGACAGGCTCTATAGAAGACGGAAGGCAGTTCCAACCATAGACGTTTTGGGTATGAAAATTCTGTAGAAAGAGGGAGTGTTACATGTGGGTATGGTAAAATATACAGCTATTACGGAGGCCTGAAGGTATATAGATAAGGTTGTAGCGACTGGCAACAAGGCGCTGAAGAAAAAGACAAAGCTGGCGCGTGAAAGGCGGCTCGTGGTTCCAGCTGCTGGTTCGACGGACTCCAGCACCCGCCGGCGCAGTTACAAACGCCTCAGATTTCTAATTATGTAAATATTGTAAAATAAATTAGTTGAAGGATCGTAACCCCTTCAAGTGGTGACCCGGACTTCAGCAACAAAGGTAATGTCTCTGCCTGCTACCGAATCCACATCCACCGGCACCCGGTCCCCTTCTCCGGCCATTGCCGCGGTCAAACTACCTGACTTCTGGACCACCGACGCGGAACTATGGTTCATCACCATTGAATCTATTTTTCAGAAAAAACCGCATAACAACGCAAATCTCAAAATACGACTACGCCGTTGCAGCCCTCCCGCAGTCCACCGCTAGCATCATACGGGACGTACTCCGAGCGCCTCCAGCTGACAATCCATATGACAAATTAAAAACCGAGTTAACTCGTAGGACAACAGAGTCTGAGCAACGGCGCATTCAGCAGCTCCTGACCGCAGAGGAGCTGGGCGACAGGAAACCTTCCGAGCTCCTCCGCAGAATGCATCAGCTTTTGGGAGACCGCGCCGAAACACTCGACGCGTCCATCTTCAAGGAATTATTCCTTCAACGACTTCCTCAACAAGTCCGCATGATCCTGTCAACATTAGCGGAGCCATTGGAAACCCTCGCCCAGACGGCAGATAAAATCATGGACGTTTCCAATCTCGGAATTTCTGCGTTTCACAAAACGCACCACCAGCTGCCCAGTCGCAAGCATCTCCCTCTCTGGAGGAGAAGTTTTCTCAGCTCCTTGAATCGAACAGGAGGCTTTCGGAGCAAGTTGACCAATTGGCGAGGAATTTGCGAGACCTACATTCGCGGCCTTCAAGGTCATCCTCCCCGCACACATCTCGAGCACGTCGGCGTAGCACATCCCGCGGTGCAAACAACAACTGGTGCTGGTACCACCAATCATTTGGACACGACGCCAGAAAATGCACTCCACCATGTGCGTTTCCGGAAAACACTTCGCCCACTCACTGAAGACGGCCAGTGCAGCGGGAACCGCAATCAGCCGTTTGTTCCACGTCACTGATCGCCAAACAAAAATCCAATACCTTGTGGACACCGGCGCCGAGGTCAGTATCATTCCTCCTACGCTGGAGGATCGTCGGCACCGACAACAAACTCAGCCGCTACAAGCGGTCAATGGATCGGCGATCAAAACGTATGGACAAAGATCACTAACCCTCGATCTCGGCCTCCGGCGCGTGTTCCGCTGGGTATTTCTGGTGGCCGACGTACGCTTTGCGATCATTGGGGCAGATTTTCTCCGTAACTTCGACCTTGTGGTGGATGTCAAGCGTCGACTTCTACTCGACTCAACAACGCACTTCAGCATCCAAGGAGTGCTCTCTAAGGCACCATCACTCAGCACTACCTTGCAACCTCTGCAGACTGCTGCTCCATGGCGAAACCTCCTGAAGGAATTCCCAACGTTAACGCAGCCATGCAACACCAAGGTTCCAGTCAAGCACACCATTACTCACTGCATTGACACCCACGGATCTCCAGTTTTTGCCAAGCCGCGACGCCTCGCACCGGACAAGCTCAAGATTGCCAAAGACGAATTCGAGCACATGCTGGAACTCGGATTCATCCGTCCATCATCCAGCGTGTGGTCCAGTGCCCTGCACATGGCACCTAAGAAGTCTGGCGACTGGAGACCGTGTGGGGATTACAGAGCCCTCAATAAGGTCACTGTACCCGATCGGTACCCAATCCCCCACATTCAAGGCTTCGCTGGAATGCTGCACGCATCGACAATCTTCACAAAGATAGACCTTGTGAAGGCGTTTCATCAGATCCCAGTCGACCCATCTGACATTCATAAAACTGCCATAACCACACCTTTCGGCATGTTTGAGTACGTGCGCATGCCATTTGGCCTGCGAAACGCAGCGCAAACGTTTCAGCGTTTCATGGACCAAGTCACACGTGGGTTGACCTTCTGTTTCACCTATATCGATGACATCTTAGTTTTCAGTAAAAACCACGAGGAACATGAACTCCATCTTCGCCAACTGTTCTTCCGCCTCCAGGAATACGGCGTCGTCCTGAACGCCGCTAAGTGCGAATTTGGCGTTACCGAGTTGGATTTCTTGGGTCATCGCGTAGACCAACATGGCATCCGTCCTCTACAGGACAAAGTGAACGTCATCCGAGAATTTCCGCAGCCCCAAACAACAAAGAAACTTCGCGAATTTCTAGGACTGGTCAACTTCTACAGGAGATTCATTCCAAACTGTGCAGCCATCCTCCAGCCACTCAACCGATTCCTCACTGGAAATCCCAAGAAATCCATACCACTCGAGTGGAACGAAGCTGCAGTTGAATCGTTTCAAACAATCAAGCACAAGCTTGCTGATGCTACGACGTTGACCCATCAGAAACCTGACGCACCCCTCTCCCTTGTAACTGATGCCTCCGATGGAGCAGTGGGAGCAGTACTCCAGCAGTTTACCGAATCCGGTTGGCAACCCCTTTCATTCTTTTCAAAACAAATGACGCCAACCGAATCACGTTACAGTACGTTCGGGCGCGAGCTTCTAGCCGTTTACCTTGGCGTGAAACACTTTCGCCATTTTCTAGAAGGACGTCAATTTCACATCATGACTGATCATAAGCCCCTGACGTACGCCCTTACATCAAACAGCTCCTCATACACACCAAGGGAAATGCGGCAAATGGCCTACATTGCGGAATACACCAGCGATATCCGTTTCATAAAAGGCAAAGAAAATACCGTAGCTGACGCTCTATCTCGGATCGGTCTCAACAACGTCAACAACTCTCAGCCGATCATCAACTTTCAGGAACTGGCTACTGCGCAACGACTTGACCAGGAACTTCTACATCTTCGCTCCTCCTCTACAGCGCTGGTCCTGCAAGACATAGAAATTCCTGAATGCGACAAAACACTTGTTTGCGACACTTCTATGGGCCGTCCTCGACCATACGTGCCGGCACAGTTCCGACGAGCCGTTTTTGATGCCCTCCACTCGCTCTCCCACCCTGGTACACGAGCGTCACAACGACTAGTCTCTGCTCGCTACGTCTGGCCGAGGATGAAAACCGATATTGCATACTTCACACGAACGTGTCAACACTGTCAACGAGCCAAGATCCACCGCCACACTGTCACACCCATAGGTACCTTCCAGTTACCCGACGCTCGATTCAGCAACGTCCATCTCGACATCGTCGGACCATTACCTCCATCTCAAGACTACCGTTACATCCTCACATGCGTAGACCGCTTCACCCGCTGGCCAGAGGCAATGCCCATGAAGGATATGACTGCAGAAACAGTCGCACAGACATTCATCTCCATGTGGATCAGCCGTTTCGGTGTACCAACAACAGTGACAACAGATCGAGGGAGACAATTTGAAAGTCACCTATTTCGCAAGTTGTCAGGCCTCCTCGGTATACACCACATCAAAACAACGGCATACCACCCTTCATCCAATGGTCTCGTGGAGCGATTCCACCGACAAATGAAAGCTGCCATTCGAGCGCATGGCTCATCAAGCTCCTGGACCGAAGTCCTACCACCAGTGCTCTTGGGCATCCGCACCTCCCTGCGTGAAGAACTAAAGTGCAGCGCCGCTGAATTGGTGTACGGCTCTACCCTTCGATTACCCGGCGAATTTTTTCACAGCACCCATAACGCAAGCGACACAGACTGCGAGAGCTACACAAACCGATTAAGGTCACTTCTACAAAATCTGCAACCAACCGCACCCAGAATACAATCACGCAAGGTCTTCGTAAGCCGTGACCTCGAACGTTGCAGTCATGTGTTCGTGCGAAACGACACCGTCAGACGCCCACTACAGTGCCCCTACGATGGACCTTATCCGGTGCTTGAACGAAATGAAAAGACATTCACCCTGGCCATCAGAGGTCGCAAGGAAGTCGTATCGCTAGACCGTATCAAGCCAGCACATCTACCCAACACATCCTTAGAAGACATTTCAGGAAAGGTTTTTGCTACACTTGCTACAACACCGTCAACACCGCTCGTCTCACCGACCTCCTCGCTAGGGGGGGAACCTTGTAGCGACTGGCAACAAGGCGCCGAAGAAAAAGACAAAGGCGCGCGTGAAAGGCGGCTCGCGGTTCCAACTGCCGGTTCGACGGACTCCAGCACCCGCCGGCGCAGTTACAAACGCCTCAGATTTCTAATTATGTAAATATTGTAAAATAAATTAGTTGAAGGATCGTAACCCCTTCACACCTAAAGCGTAAATTAAAACGAGCCAAAAAGGTCCCCTGATTGTGACGCCATGAGCTTGCTGTGCGACCTCAAATCGATTTTTGGAAGCTAGGGAAGAATGACTTCGCAGGGACACTTCTTAATATTCTTTAACATCACCCTCAAAAAAGTTTTGGGCGTTATTTAACTGAACTAAACAGACTGGTGCCTGGGGCAAACAGAAATGACTTATGCCGTCATTAAACAGATTCTGGGACGCTTACGGGTCGGTTCAAGTAGTACTTCCAAGTCAGTGTTTTCTGATGACAGTAGCTTTTACCATGTCCCTTCTGTCATTCCACTTTGCTAATCAGAGTTTTATAACTTGTCATGGGGTAGTTGCCATGCTGGTATTACTAAAAACCGAATCTAGTGTTAGGCTAGGAACAAATTCCAAACATGTTTCTATGACGGTATGCAGAGTTCCTAG
>JAZHYW010036304.1:0-43386 GCA_037355805.1 Ixodes ricinus
TCACGCTGATAAAGCAAGGAATTGCTGTCATCTGTCTTCAGGTTGTTTTGAAAAAAGCTGTTATAACGCTTTGTCGACTAGCTTGGAACTTTAGGTAGAACGCTTTGACAAGGCGGGCTTCCCTGCCCGCTTGATTACCAGCGTGCTTGAGAAACTCCTACAAAAGACTAAAAGTAATGGCAGCACATGTGACGGTAAACGAGGAAAAGTTAAAAAATCAAGAGTTCAAGTGATACCGTATTTACATAAGGTGTCGCATAACCTTAAAAAAATAGCAATTAAGTACGATGTCAATGTTGTTTTCTCCGCTCCATGCATGCTGGCAAAAATTTGTCTTGTGATGACTAGACAGAAGCTTGTCCGGTGCTCGAAGAAACTGCCTCATTACTTCATAGTAAATTCATTACTTCATAGTAATAAATTTCAGTTATTGAATGATCGGGTAAAAAATTAATCAACATTTATGTGGTGCTGCTTTGCCTGTCGTGTGTGGATATGCTTGCGTTTCCTCAGTTAAACTAGTGGAATCATAGCGCTTGTCCTGTATACTTCTTGTCCTTGTCTTTTTTGCGTTATTTTATATGCTTAACATCGAAGAAGCACGTCACTCAGTACACAGCTTGTGCCTCTAATGTTGTTTGAGAAATTTCGCTAACGTCCTGGCGCGTGCATATTCGACAGACTGGGTGGTGTTTTAACCAAAGGGCGCGTGAACACAGTCTAGCGGTTCGTAACAAAGCTTGGGAACTCCATGCAGTTCATTGCATGCGGTACGGGTGTGATCCCTTGTTAGAATTATCAACATTTATCAAAAGAGAAAATAAAAAGACTGAGAGGGAAATAGTTGAAGCGTACTTTATAAAGTCCTCAGGTGACAACTGCGTTAGCACGCCTTTGATTTTACTAAATGACAAAAAAAAGTTTCTTCTCTTGATGATTTTCTGTAGTCACGTTTCACTGATACGAATGTTTAAATCATTGACATCATTTGTGTTTATGGACTGCTTTTATCAGATGTGGTTTGCGTGATGGGAAAGAGTGTTCGCGCATGAGTGCTGGGTGGTTTGCATTGATTAAATTAGTTGAAAGTTAGCGCCACTCTGTGTTTTATGTGTCTCTTCTTCGTCCGTGTTCTTTTTTTGCGCTTTTTAGTTTTTTTAGATGACAAAGTTAGGAGCTCAAGCCAAAAAGTCAAAACGTCTTCTGAAGGTTTCCAGCTGAACGTAGAAATTGAAATGAATAAATTAAATTTTTGTTTTGCTAAAGGTAACTTTTTTACTTCTTCGGTGTGATTCCTGATGGATGGCTTCTAAATCCTCCCGACTTTGTTGCTCACATGGGGCGCTTCCTGCGTATATAGCTTTTTTGGGGGAAATAGCTTAAAGGAAGTTGCGCTTACACAGTCTTCGCCGTTCGCCTCAGTGGCCAAGGACTCCAGGATCTCTCTTGCAAGCTCTTTTGTGTCTTGAAACGATGGTACTGCTTGATAAATCAGAAGCACATTGGCATAGTCGACAATGCGTCGGAAGGAGGCCAGGTGACGCTAGTGCGACCACGAAAGCTGCATGCTCCCCCGGCACACTAGAAGATTTTCAGTAGATGGTAGACTCTGCAGTAGTCGGTGCCTCTTTTTCTTCCCCTCATCGTTTTCCCTTTCCGTTCAGATGGAATCCATCTGAAGCACGTAAAACAAACCAGCTCAGGTCCAGGCAGTCAAAACCTCGTAACAATCAACATTCAACAATGGGTTTTTAATACATCAGGCTATCTGAGTATCGTTCGGGGTATCTTCACCTCCTGCCATTATTTAGTGTGAGATGGAAAATCTGCTGCCCTGCATGCGAGACGTCGTTGTACATTTCGACGAAATCCTCGTGACTGGACTCGACGACAAAGACCATCTCAAGTATCTCGAATGAAACATTACATCGTCTAGATGAAGCCTGTCTTAAACTCAAACTAAAGAAATGGGCCTACAAGACCTTTGAAAAGAAATACTTCTGTCATGTGCTTGAAGGAGAAGCACTGAAAGCAACGCAACAATAGGTACAAGCTGCCGTAAATGCTCCACGACCAATTCATTTGAAGCAGCTTCAAAGTTACTTTAGGCTTATTAACTACTACCGGCGTTTTTCTTTCCAAATTGTCCTCAATTATTTGACCGTTGTACGACCGCCTTGCTGCTAATACAACGTAACGATGGCAGCTAGAATATCAGGATGCTTTTTAGGAGAGCAACGAGGTGTTGACTTCTGCTTTTGTGCTTGAGCACTTCTATCCTAGCAAAGAGATCATTCTCAGCTGCGACACATCTCTATATGAAGTCCGAGCCGTTTTCGCCGATCAAAATTCATGTGTAGAGGAACGTCCCACAGCCTTCGTCTTGTTTGGTATGAATTATCCCAAATAAAGCGGGCCTAGTAAAAGAAAGACCAGCATCGCTCCAAGCGTGTAGTGCGTGAAGAAACGAGTTGCGAATTTAATACTATTAGTGGAATTACCACCACCCGCGCCCGCATTTCTTCATATGTTTCTTGCCTTGCATTCAGCCTCTCGAAAAACGATAATCCGCGAGGATTTTTACTTCAAGAGCACAGCCCTTAAGCTAATAGTTTTCACCGCTCTACATATTACCCGAACCTATAGCCGGTGAAAGGTTAAAAACCGCGAAGATGCTCCTCCATGAGCGCGCGCTTTTTGGCCTTGACAGCACGCTTAAAGGCAGACCTGCGAAAATATTCTTCCGCCTGGCGGAAAGTCCTCGTCGCCCTCTTTTTCGCCCTTTCCCTATAGTCTAGCTTCTTGGCGAGGCAGGAAGGAGGTCCCCTTTTGTATTGGCCTCTTCTCAGAGGATGAGCCAAGGATAAGCAGGGTTTTTGACCCCTCGCAAAGCCTAGCCCTCGGGGTTTTACGAAGCTGGAAGGCCGCGCCCGGGCAGTCACCCATTTGAGCTGTCAAAGTTGTTCGGCTGTAGCCTCTGGCAAAGTAGACGCTTACTGGAAAGTTGCGATGCATCCCCACACCAACTGAATATACTTTTCTTGGTTATTCTCGATTTCTCAAATAAGGAGCGCAGAACGCAGGCGCGAGATGTGGTGGTTTCAATATGTGAGCATGATTTACATGTTCACAAAACATTCAGCATCCTCAAAAAGCCAGCCTATCACGCTCAAACCTGCCTCAAATGAGGAACGATAGAAACGATAAATGTGTACCAGGCACGGGCATCTTATCGCATCTTTGTTTTCGTACAGTGCATATAAATTATTGTGTGCCTAACTCGCAGGATATGGTGGCCAACGAATTGTGGATGAAATTTGTATTTACACATCCTAACAACCACGTGAGTTAAAAGAGCAGCAAGGGTGAGTGTCGATATTAGGGAAGTTTTAGGGGATCGTTCTTAGCTCTCCAATAACCGTACTTCACAACAATATATAAGCGAAATTTGCTCTGAGCATTCTTGATTGAGCACGGCTGTCGGAGAGGGAAACGCAATAATAAACCCCTATTGGGAAGCTTATCGTGTTCTGTTATCGTCCAACGTTGCTTGTACCGGTGCTATAGCACGGGCTGCCACTTCAAATCATTTTTGGGGCTAATTGTTTTTGACATGACACAGGATAGTAATTTGACATTTTAAAAACATACCTACACTGCGCCACGAAGTGTGCACGAACAAACTTTCGGCGATTTTTTTCGTCCGTTTCTTCTTGTAAGAAGTTTAGAAATCGGTTAATCGAGTATCCAACCTGAGCGGTAGATCTTAGAACTAGGCAACACATATATAACTGGGAAAAAAAGCGCCGATATCTTGTTCGCGCTAACAGTGTGGCGTAATATAAGCATACCGTTAAACAATCAGTGCAAGCAGAGTAAGTCAGTGAATTTATTGGTAAAAATATGTTTTTTTTTATAGATGAAAGTGGTTATTTTTATACAAGCGATTCGGCAAAGAGTGCTGCTATTGGTCACCAACTTACGTTGCATCAATTTGTTCCTGTACACTAAAATCTGCATGACCCTTGCATTAAATTTCAATTTTATGTTCGCGCTTGCTGTGTCACGCAGAGTAAGAGAGAAGTCTATTTCTCGAACATTTGAACAAAACCTCCATTACGCCAGATAGACATCTTGCGTGAACGCTTCTTACACTGCTTGTTGAGAGTTACTATCTATGTCAAGCGATTTAAAACTCTTTGCAGATTTGCTTCTGTAAAAAAATTCCAGCTATCTAAAAAAAAGTTTCTTTGTACAATAAATTTATTTATCTACTCCGATCATGTAGAGGTATGCGTACATTCCGCGACACTTTTAGCGCGACCACATCGGCACTTTTTGCTATTTTTCCCCAGCAATGTATTGTCTAGCACTAAGATTTAACGCTCAGGTTGCATACTCGCATAAAACATTTTTCTAAGCATTATTAACTAAGTAGAAATCAAAAACGGGAAAAACAATCGCTAGTTTGTTCGGGCTAACTGCGTGGAGGAGTGTGCCTATAATGCTTTTACAATGTCCAATTATGGTCCCATGACATGTTAAAAAGAGGGCTGCTTTTGCTTTAGTTTCTTGAAGACTCCGAAGAATACTTTGAAGTGGCAGCCCGTGCTATAGTACCGAAACAAGCAAGGTTGAACGATAACACGACACGCTAAACTCCCCAATAGGAGTTTTAATAGGGAGTCTTCGTAGGCACTTTTCCGCTTCCGCTACGCTCTTTGGAACGAAGACGCCACTACTACGCATGCGCGGCGCATGCCTTGCCTGCAGAGTCTCGGATCTCGTATTGGTTTGCGGAAAACGTTGCGGGACAGCGGAAACGACCTACGCAAACTCTCTACTATAAGGAAGTTTTCGTAGACCGCATTTTCCCCTCCGCTAAGCCATCCGCAACAAGAAGCCACTGCTCCGTCGGCGCGCCGCCGATAGCCTTGACTGTAGAGTTCCGGGTGTCGTAGAGGGTTGCGGAGAGCGTTGTGGGACGGCGAAAACGATCTACGAAAACTCCCAATGGTGTTTTCCGCTCCGATATCCGTGCTCGATAATGAATGCTCACAGCAAGGCAAGGTTATATATCGTTGTGGGATTAGGTTTCAGCCGATTCACATGATGGACCGAATCGCGATTTTCGTCCGCGGACCGTGTACTACGTGACCGGCACGTCGCCGATTCCTGCGATCCGCGCCTCGTCCGCGGAAGCGCGGACTGATAAAGTTGAGCGCCTTTTCACTCCCGGTTTTTTTGGCGGGAGATTGATTGAAAAGCGTTTAGTCTAGCAACGGTACAATATGTTGTTGTTGTTTTTTTTTTGGACGATTAAAACAGAAATGGCTCATCGTTGTGTTTTGCGCGTTTGCTGGTTCATTTTGTCGTGCGATTCTTGGGTTCAACCGCATGAAAGAAACAGCAGAAACTTTGTCCGGCTGACCCGACGCAGGTTCCGGTACTCCTCCGGATCCGTGTCAAGAAGTTCCCGTCAAAACGCGTCTAGCACGCCGCGATAATTCTTGTACGTCCAATCAGGATTTCACCGAGCAAGACCTTTCTTGTGGTGCTGGTGTACTTGGGTGTTATGCACGAGCGCGGAGTGCGTGAAGACATCTCCAAACGCCCCTCCGCGCGCCCAGAACTTCGTCGCTTCTGCGCCGAACCCTTCTCGAAAGGAGAATGACGTGTGTTACAGTCATGCTTTGGGTTAGTAAGGCTAGTGGCGCTTCGCGCGAAGCCTATCACGGTGTTTTGTCTCGATCTGTACGTAACACCGACGCACGATTCTTTATCGCGGTAGCAAACGTCGATTTCGCTCTTGGACAACGGTGCCACTGTGCGATGCTGGAACTTCGCGTCACAGTGTGGGGTGACGAACATGTTCGGTCCGTCCTCGCTGGGGTCTGCTCGTCGTCTCCCTCGTGAGGATGCGCTTGGGAAACGGACGAACCGCGGACATGTCGTCACGTGATCAATCCGTTCGCGGACCAGTCTGGCGAGTGAATCGTCCTTTATCGGAGAGCTAATAACGATCCATTAAAACTTCCTAATATTGACACCCACCCTTGCTGCCC
Organism: Ixodes ricinus; assembly: GCA_037355805.1. Taxonomy (NCBI): domain Eukaryota; kingdom Metazoa; phylum Arthropoda; class Arachnida; order Ixodida; family Ixodidae; genus Ixodes; species Ixodes ricinus. The sequence continues at coordinate 6,066 of JAZHYW010036304.1, forward strand.
CTTTATACTCATGTGGTTGTTGGGATGTGTAGATATAAATTTCATCCACATTTTGTTGGCCATCATATCCTGCGAGAAAAACCTGTTTCCCATGATTATAATGCAAATAAATGCAAAGGTGCAAGCGAGCTGGACAAGAATGACGAAAATAATCCCTGGAGAAAGGGAACAAGAGGGTCAACGGGCAAATACAAGTTTCTAATCAAAAGCTAGGTGACTGGTGCGCGACCGAAAAAATCCACCTGGTGCGGGTAAAGAACCCAGTACCTCTCCATGCAGCGACTGTGCGAAAAAAAATCGGTGCTACAGCCGACGCAGTGAGTGCGATCGCAATGTTTGGTTTCACATTCTCCAGCAACCGCGCGATTACTGTCGGCGCGAACGGCTATTCGGACACGAACGCGACGCGTTTGACTTTGTATAAAATACAACAAAAACGTCTTAATAAACACAAGGGTTTTACGAATACAATGAGTAACTACAAATTTCTAATAATTAAGCATTAAACCAAAAGCTATTAGGTGTTTAAATTTATTTCAAATACGCAGCAATCGCAGATGAAAGCTGGCAAATTAACAGTTGGTTTACGAGAAAGCGATCGCACCGACTCTGCGACAAAATACCAACTTGGTTGAAACCAGTCTCAGATCCGCTGCTACGGTGCGACTGCGAACTTAATCGCACATTTACTGGAAATTGCACCGATTTTGGATGGGAATCGGAGTATGTAAAACAGCTGTTAGCCGCACATAATTTGTGCGCGTTCTACGCAAAACAGAGATCCGCTAATTTGCCCGCGCCTGGTACACATTTATCTTTTTCATCGTTCACCATTTGAGGCAGGTTTGAGCGTGATAGGCTGGCATTTTGACGGTGTTGAATGTTTTGGAAATATTTAAATCAACTTAAATCAACCTTACATATTGAAACCACCAAATCTGGCGCCAGCGTTCTGCACTCCTTTTTTAGAAACCCAGAATACGTATGGAAGGTATGTTTAATAAATGTGGGAACGCATCGCAGCTTTCCAGTAAGCGTTTACTTTGCCACAGGCACAGCAAAACAATATTGAAAGCTCAAATGGGTTACTGCAGGGCGCAGCCTTCCATCTTCTTTAAACGGATACTTCAACGAAATTTGAAATATTCCCGCGTGTTCAAAAATAGGTTGAATATGATCCACAATATCCGTAAATGACAATCGCACCTTTGTATTTTGATCCTGGTAGCTGTATTTTTTGTTATAAACGGCCAAATCTGGCAAGTGCTCAGAGAAGGCCCAGCTTAGAGCATGTGACATCCAACGCAATCGTGTCGTAGGTCGTCTCAAGACGAGCAAACCCACGGCGAGGCTGACGTGGAGAGAATGGCCTAGTCGTTCCAGCCACCGAAGCGGCTGCTTTTGCACGAATTTTGAGTGACGGGTTAATCTTGTATAATCTCTTGTGGGACAAATTTACTATGCCAATTCACTCTTGAAAGAGCAACTAATCAGTGCCCCCATCTATGTATCCTCTCGGCTCGATCACTGCTGCAAAGTTGGTATACCGCTTCCATCTCAAATTCTTTTTTCAAATCTTTCATCCCAAAAACATCTCGTGAATGGAACGGCCTTCCCTCATCCATTGCGACCATTGGCGATTTTGTTGTCTTTAAAGAAGCACTAACAAGTTACTATTCAAGATCTGTGCCGGACTAACCATTTTCAGCGTTTTTGTACTTCCGTTGCCCACCCCCTCTGTAATGCTTCACCTTGAGGGTATAAAAAATAAAAAAAAAAAAATCGCGACTTCTGCGGCACACAAAGGGATTCTCGGGAAGAGGGGCGTTCCTCCTTCCCCCTTTCTCTCGTCGTGGCCGGAGGCGAGACAACCTCCGTCACTAGGTGGCAATGTTCCTAGACGAGTATTACAAACGAGGCGTTAGCGACATCCACTAGGTGCTCTTTGCTAATCGTTTAATTCGTTTTGAAATTCCTTTTTGAGAGTTTTTTTTAACAAGATATTGGTATGTTTCATGTGATACTGCTCTTTTGAACACATATAGACCAAAAAATGAGCGCCGAAATTTCGTTGTAGTATCCCTTTAACCCTCTCATGCATGAATTATAATCACTATGTCAGAAAAATTTCATACCGTGTTGTGGCATTCATGTGAACCGCCAATGATGTAAAAAAATGTCTAAAAAAATTCAACCCTATTTACAATAGCAGAACTTACATGTCCTCATTTGAGGACAACGTGCATTCCAGTGGTCAAGTGATTCAATTTCTGATATTTGTGCAATGGTCATTTTAATCAAAATAATGAGTATATTCGGGCTAGAACACGTTAATACTGTTTCATTTCTGTTCCACAATGGTAAAGAAGCAGCTCTAAGCTAAAAAAGACGAAAGTGAACATCTCACGAGGCTTGAAACTCTTCAAAGCACTCAGGGCAGAGAGGAACATCGCAACGCCCACAGGTGTACCGCGTCTTGCTGCGACAGTTCTTACTGCGACAGCGCTGCGCATTCTTCAGAGTCATTTTTCTGGGGTAATGTGCACCACCGTCAAGCCTCTTCTCAAGTGACACGTCATGCTTGGCCCGTTTTTTCACCGGCTGCAGAGGAGAGGACTTCTGCCGAGACCTTTTCATTCAGCTAAAGACACTGAAGAGTTAGTAAGAAAAAATATGCAAGCGTAGCTCAAAGTATTTCGCGCGCAAATGCCGGAAAGCCCGCGAAGCGGAATGAGAGCAAAGCAGTGTTCCTGCATGGTGTCCCTATTTGAGGACAGATATAGCGGGCATCAAAAGGAAACATCAGGAGAAACTATCTCAAAACTTTCATTGCTAATACATAAAGTGTGTCTAGAACAATCTGAAAACAATTTTCCTTGCAATTTTCATACAAAGTTTTGCTAGCAAAAAATAATTACTTTTACGAACTGTTGCATATGGCTTCTCCATGAATGAAGACGAAGTACGATGCCCTCTGTGCGAGATCCGGCAAGTGCTGCCATCTGTCGGCCGTCTAGGAAAGCTTTTTCTGTCCTCATTTGAGGACACCATGCAGGAAGGCAAGGCATGAGAACATATTCTGTTGAGAAAAAAAACTAAAAACATCTGTCCTCATGTGTGGACGTGATGCATGAGAGGGTTAAACATCCACCCGGAGGGCTAGGCTTTGAGAGGGGCCAAAAATCTTGCTTATCCTTAGCTTATCCTCTCAGAAGAAGCCAGTACAAAAGGGGATCTTCATCCCCGCCTCGCCATGCTGGCTAGACAAGAGGGAAAGTGCGAAAGAGAGGGCGAGGAGGACTTTCCGCCAGGCGGAAGAATATTTCTGCAGGTCCCCCTTTAAGCACGCGCAACAAAATCCGGTGGAAGGATTCGACCGTGTACTGGAGGCGGAGCTTCTATACGCGGCGCTTAACCTGTTGCTGATTAGAAACCTTCTTCATATCCAAAGTCAAAGCTGCGGGAATACTACACAATAAAAAATTTGCAAGTTTAGTATTTTCTGCATTCATTCAAAATATCTTTAATTCTACTTATACACTTGGTAAACATGGCACTCACCAATGAAACGAATATATAGGCTCCTTTATTTACATACACTAATTTCATGGCCTATACATTTGACTCGACAGATTTGCAGCGCAACAAGAAGATTCCCGAATATCACATTTGGTATGGCTCTGTTTGACTTGCAATCCGAAGACACCAAAAGAGAATGCGAAAACACCAAAAATGGCAAATTCAAATTTGCCGCCGGTTACTGGCGAGTTTCTCAGGTGACAGACTACTTCCGAAAAACTGTGAAACAGCCAAATTTCCTGCAGTCTGGTCCAGCGTGCTCAACAACGTAAAATGTGGAGTAAGAGTTTTCAATCGAAATAAAAAGCATTTGTATTTCAAGTGTATATTTTCTATACTCAACTTTCACTCAAGTGTAGCATGCGTTCAGACCAAAGACGTCTTGTCTTTTGGTTGACCAGGTAAGTGACTGAACATCCTAATCAGACTAGTTCAATCTGCTAGCGATGCCTAAAGAAACCCCCTCGTTGAAATGAAAGGGGAAAAAAACACGAATACTTGATGAACAAAAGAAAAAATTCAATTCTCGTTTACTGTTTCAGATTGTCCTCTTCACCTGATGTTGCATAATGTTAAAGTGGTTTTCTGGAGATATTTTGTGTCGCAACACAAATAAATTAAATTGTCATTGCTTTTAGGAATATCTTGAGCACAATATACGAATATTAACTAGTCTTGCTCAGGAGTAATTTAATTTTAAACAGAGCCCAACTGCTCAAAGTGCACGCGCAAAACACACGACATTTTTGTTGGCAACACCGGAAGCTCTGACGTAACAGATGTAAAAAGACCCACGATAGCTTTTGACCGATTTCTTAGTGAAACAACCTCATTCTGAAAACAACAAGATTAGCGGTGAACTTTGTAGGCACCATCTTTTTTACGCACAATGATCCATGTGTATAAATGCCGAAAATAAGTCAACGCTCGCAACTCTGACGTTACCATGACTGATATGACGTAATGACACGCCCAGTCATGCATATTTGCGATATTTGGCATGCAGTTGCGTATTGATATTTATAATTTATTTCACAAAGTTTTGGGCACCTGTTATTGGAATTTATTTTAACAAATATGACTATATTTCAGCTAATTCAACAGTGCCAGCGTCAAAAAAAAACACTTGGAAACTTTAAGAATACCGCGGGACAATCCCTTTAAAGAACACGTGTAAAGGAAAAAAACAACTTTTTTTAAACAGCCCAGACGGAGAAAGAATGTTATAAAACGAAATTTCAACGAAAAAAAAAATTACAGCTATATTTATGGCGCAAAACGAATTTGTAGTTGGCGCCCGCGGGGAACAGCCGCGGGTCACGTGGTAGACATGAGCATCGTCGCGCTCCGCCGCCAGCCGCCTCGAAGTCACGCCGCCACCGCAAGCTGGGCGTGGTGGGCAGACGGTTCGAAACGTCTGACCACGGTGCCGCCGCCTCCGCCGCCGCGCAAGTTCGTCTGCTCGGATCGCCGCCGCCGTCATCTGACCGGCGAACAGGTCTATCACGTCTGTCTTGTGCTTTTTCAGGAGATCCCTTTGGGCTCCAAAAGTCACGTAATAATATATTTTCCTTTTCATTTTTGCACTTCAAAGGAAGATGAATAAGAAACTTCTAAAGGCCATAGGAAGCTTCCGAAAGAGCGGAAGTACCCTCTGACAGATAGCGGTCACTCACGTGACAAATCGCCGGCACTTTTTAGGTCGCGTCCGCGGGCGCCAACCACAAATGAATATCGCACCGTAAATATAGCTTTATTTTCTTTTCTTTTTCGCTGAAAAATCGTTTTATAACTTTTTTTTTCCAACCTGCCTGCTAAAAAAACCGTTTTTTTTCCTTTTCGTGTTTCCGGTTAAGATTATTCGAAAATATAAAGGCAATACAAACTGAGAACCGCAGGAGGCATTCAGAATTCGGCATAAGACTAAAAACTGTGTGAGGCATCAATCGCCCTTTCAAAGAAAAAGTTTCAATTTATCAAAAATGTATTCCGCCAATGTGACGATGAGTAGACAGGTCGATCGGGATATATGGTGTATGTATTTCCTAATAAAGTTCAATTGACAATCCCGTAGTTTGCGAATAAACTACAGTTGCGGTGGAGTTTGTCCTACTTTCTTTATGTCCGTGTTGATTTTGGCTCGTTTCCGCCTTCTAATATCATGAACCAACTGGCCCAAAGATCCACCTTGCTCTTTTACAGTACTGAATGCTTATATTAATACAAAAATCCGGCAAATTTTCAAGATTGCATATTAAATACAAATTTCATAAGCTGCATTTCTTGCATAAAATAATTGGTAAAATTAATATTTTATGAATCGAAAATAACATATTTATTTCTTTTGCAGTCATGCGACACTTTTATTGAAACGTATGAACATTGGTTAAACTTTGCGGGACTCTAAATCCGATTCTCTCAGACCCTGCCTCCGGATGAACGTGACACTGCAATACCTCGCTCTCGGTTACATAGTTTATTCCCCCACCTATTGCCTGGGGGTTCGGGATCAGGAACGGTCATCAGCGAGGGCAGGGGGAAGTCCGCTGCCACTGCAGCTGCTCCATGTCCCAGCGGTGGTCGTCCACACCGCTTCATGGGGACGTCTTCGTCCACGGTAGCTGTCCAGTCCTTCCGTCAAGTTCGCAGCTCAACGCCGCGTCCGCACTTTCCCGCGCCAGCGTCCGTCTCCACCGATTCCCGTGCCAGCGTCCACCTCTTCTGTCACCGCTGCACGCTCCTTCGCGTCCGCCGCCCGAGAGAACCTCACTTTGTCCCTCGTCCCTTTTCACGCCTTGACCCTTTCGTTCTGAAGAAGCCAGGCGCGTGACGTCAGTTTGGCTTAGGGCAGTGGTGCATCGGGATCTTGTGGTGCGCGAGGCTATCGAAGCTTCCCCGAGGCATGACGCATCTCGAAGGCATTGAGTCCTAGTTAAGCTTCTGCCGGGCCCACGACAAAGTCCGAATGGCTGATATATCGAGCCCTGAGGCTCAGTGCGAAAGAAAGCAGCCAGATATCTGCAACTTTCGTACGATGCAACGTCAAACTTTAAAAAATGCGGTGCAAAACAAAGATTGCACTTTGCGTAAATATATTTTACATTGAAACACTCACACTCATAACTCCTGAAACACGCATTCGTATTTCACCTGGTGTAATAGACGATATGCAAAAATGAACGAACGTCTGGCAACACTGTGCGCTGTCATCTTTGTTAGGTCGAGATTCATTTCTTTTTGCCACTTTCACAGCGTTGTCGTTAGCAGTTGAGGCCTACTTCTCACATTTACTGTTCCTCGCCTACACCTGAGAGCTAAGGGTTAATATTGTTTTACGCACTTCCTCGCGCATGAACGAGCTGCTCGTCCCGATGGTCATTGGGCTCTTGCTGTAACCAACATGGCGGACACACGCTTCAGCTCAAAATTTAGATTTAAGCGCCGGCAGGTGTACGGCCATGGGGGAACTGGTTTTCAAAAACAGATTTACTGCACGAGTGCTTGTGCGAGCAAAGGAACCTACAAAACTACGCTTACGTGCCTCGGCATAAAATCCTGATCGAAAACGCGAACGAGAAAACACCTCTCCCACTCTCCACAGCACGCTTGATAACTTCACGCTTTTGCCATAAGAACATTCGCCAACCAGGAAAGTGTAGCGACTCCAATTAGGTCCTACATATTTCTTTACAATGTTTAAATTTATTAAATCTAGCGTGTAAGCGGATTGTCCAGGAGCCTCCTGAGATCGTCGGCCGTGCTTCTTTCGTTCGATTCTCGCGTGAGCTCGCGCCTCCTGCTCGTCTTCTTTTGATCTACTTTTCGGCGATCTGCGCCTAAAAATAGTCTCCCTCCTCTCCTATGCTCCCTTTAACAAGAATGATATTTACATTTTGTTTGCATTAAAATATGATGGTAGTAAACTTCGCATGAGCCTTGGCGAAGCGGAGTGCTGAGGGAATTGTTGCCATGTGATAGCTTGCGGTGGGTTGTAGTCGTCATAGGGATCGTAGAGCCACGCGCACCGGCAATCTCTGATGCCATCGTAGAGTTTTGATGTTTAGATGCAAACTGAGTGGAGCCGATTCATTCTTTATTGTGATGAGCAGAGTGGGATCTGTTGGGCGGTAGTCGGGTTTGCTCATCTAATCGAGGAGATTGGTTTGACGTAAGGTAGTAATGGTCGGCGGCCAGTCGAGTGGGAATGGTAGAAGCATGGACAGTACCGTCCGGGTGTGGATGTAGTTTGTGATTAGCGGGTTTTAGGCGGTCAATATACACAGTTTCTTGTTGCCCATCGTACTCAATTGTCAATGTCTTGGCTCCCCTTGTGCGCACCTTGTGCGGCCCAGATTATGGTTGCTGAAGTGATCTTTTGGAGCTGTTCTCGAATACAAATATGTGGCTGGGGTTGTCAAGTTTTTTCGAGATGTAGACCGCAGCTCGAGTTTGCCTGCGGGGCAGTGTGGGTCTGAGGTTTTGCATTGTCAATCGCAGCTGATTGGTAAATGCTGTACGATCGGGAGGTGGCTCTTCCAAGCCAGACGTAAAACGTTTTCTAGGTAGGCTTAGGGTATTGGTTTGGTGTGAAAAGCGTTTAATGCAAAGAGAGGGTTGGAGCAAGAGGGAGTGCACCGGTGACTGCGAAGTCTGGGCGCTGGTAGAGCCATGGACCAGCTCCGCTAGACTGTACCCAAGGTCTTGCTTCAGAGCTGTTTGAAATCCGGCAGGACGATCCGCAAGCTCATGTACCATGTAGTTTTAAGTGGATTGTGCCATAAGTGACGCTTTGAGCGGACAATGAAAGCGTTCGACAAGGCCATTGGGGATAGGGTGGTATGCGGTCATTCCTTCAAGTGTGATGCCTAAGAAAAGTAAGCGTGTGCAGTAACTGCTGCTTTTCGAGCTTGCATCGTGACGACAAGGGTACATATGACCATATCTGACCACATATGACCTACGTAGCCCATAGCCGAAGTTGCGTAACAAGATTGACTGCGGAATCACTTGACATACCCTATTATCTGCTCCATCATGCGTGCGAGCTAGTGCAAGCGTGGAAGACGCAAAAACGTGCTCCGGCCATTCAACGCCACTGTCGAACAAGCGTGATTGCGCAATGCAAGCCGATGTTTGTGCATTCGTCTTTTCGTCACCACGTGCCTTTGCTTGCAGTTTGTTTTGAATGCACGAACTTTAACAAGGTTTAGGAAGGACTCTGAGCTGTAAAATAATGGCAGGGATGCTTGTTCTGCAACGATTGCTCGACCAACGGGCAGAACACTGGTTTTCAGCGATGACGCGGGTGCCTTCGCGATAGACACTTACGCCTATTCGTCCCGCATAAGGCATCCCAAAACATAAGTTCGACGTAGAGCGCACTGCCGTCGAACCGATTGCTCAACGTTTTCGAAGGGCTTAATAACAGGTGCGATATAACTTAATAAACAGCTTAAGTACGCATCGAAGGCTAGAAAAAGAAATTAAATCCGGTTACAGCTTCCTGTAATGCCGAATTAGAGCGCAGCTCATCAGGAGGAGGAGGTTGAAAGGGTACTGAGGGGAGCTTATACCCCTACCCCACCTCTTCACCTTGTCATCCTGCCTGCTACTCCTCCCCTCATCCTTCACTCCCCTCGTGTCCTCCTTCTCCTTCCTCCTCCTCCTAATCCTCTCTCCTCCTCGCTGCTGCTCCTCCCATCGCGTTGCATTATTGGACGTTTCCCAAAATGCAACGCGTCTTGTGACCTCACTGGGGCCACGTCGCCTCCGTGAGGTCATGTGACGCCCGTTAGCTCACATGTCACCCGTCAGGTCACGTGACCCCCTGGAGGTCACAGGAGTCGATGTGACCTCTCGGTTACGCCGACGCCGACGCCGACGCCACTCAAACCGGAAACGCGCCTGAGAGCTGCGCTCTAAAAAAAAACATTGATGTTTTGCAGTAAGGTTAAAAAAAATGCTTTTTGTAGACAGTTAGATGTAAATTAGTCATTTCAATAATTTGTACCACTCGGCTATCAAGCCGCTCGTGAAAATTGGTACCTTCGGTGCGACGTCAGTGCGCTCTGTCAGACCAAAATTTCGGGGTGTCTTTTATGTTACAGCGGATGTAAGTATTACACGCTCTAATTCTGAGAGTGTAGACGACGACAGATTCTGCCGACGATACAGCTTGTCGAAAAGCAAAGGGCGACGACAGTGTGACCAGCTGGGTGACGAGAGTACGGCGACTTTGATCACCGTCGAGCTGTAACTACTAATCGAATCGCGGTGAGATTTCTAGCAACTAGGAGGTACAAGTGCATGGTCACCACCGATGATCACATCGCTAATACACAGTCGACGGTGATCAGAGCCATGACGTCCGTCGCGAATATCGTCGTCCATAGGCTGGGAAGAGACGGCTGGGCCGACGAAAACCCGGACCGAGACCGCCAAGGCATGTGTGAAGGAAGGCTTTCGTCACCACCACGGCAAACTCACCGTCATCGTGGGGTGCGCTGACTGCGCCTAGAATCTAACTGAACGTTCGTTAACATCATCGGTCTAAAGGAGACCATGATCGTTCTGAAGGCCTCCTTCATTTTGCCGCAAATACCACTTTGCCATTAACATCATAGTCGTAAGTTGACGTAAATGAGAAGCTGAAGAAATTCGTAAGAAAAACGAGTTGGAGAATTATGCAAAGGTATTTTTCTCTCGTGAATTTCATTATCATGTTTGTTTTTTCTGGTGGAAACCCGAGAAAGCGCAAAAAACCTACGACCAGTCGTTACGTCAAAAATGAGATTTTTCGGCCGCCAAGAGCATGTCACTCGCGCGAACAGCGCGTGCATTTGCAAGCTTGTCAAGAGTATACGTGTTAACAGTTTACAAAAATCACAGTCCACACGTGCCATATCACACTCCAGCCAGAGCGATGTATGCAGAGAGTTTGGTCAGTGGGAGGCGCGGCCAGAGCCAGGGCGATCCCCAGACGCAGAAACAGGGTTTGGCATGCTCTCCATAGAGTAATATACACAAGGTAAAGAGCGGACACTGCCATAGGCCCCAGCGGCCCAGAATAGACCAGTGAGAGCTCGCGCTCCTAGCGGGTGGCATTAAGCATAATCTGGTTCCGGTTCCGGTCAGGTTGGTTTCGGTTTCGATTCGGGCGTTTCTGCTCCGGTTCCCCGGTACCATTCTCCTTCTTTCTTTATTCCTCCCTTTCCTTCTCGCGTCGCTCCTCGCTAGGCTCTCGAGAGTTCTTCAGCTACCGAAACCGCTGGTATTGTTTTTATGTTTACGCAGTTTTATTTTAATTTTTACGATAGTATATGTGCAAAATGTGTCAAACAATATTTCTGTTTACTTCACAAAACAGAGGTGCATTTCTTGTTTTACTGTGAAACATTGAAGTTACACAATCCCCACAGTGACTCTTTGATGGGGGAGCATTTTGGGGTCAACAACAGTAAGTGGTTCGAAAACATTTTATTGGACCATATTTATATATACATCATTGGCTTCAGACGCTCTGTATGTTGTAAACAAACAAATCCTCACAAAAATAAGTATGAAGGAGTTCGGCATATCGTACACTTCGTAATAGGTTGTTAGCGGAAACAAGTCAAGAAAAACTTTCCATATTAAACATGCTGAATGATCCATTCGCTTTCACGCCGACTCGGGCATGGGAAATGAGTTCAGAAATAAAAGAGACATCGCTATCATTACCAGTCATAAGGGTATAATAAGAGTGCGAAGCACACACCTTAGAGCACAAATTCCCAATTTCCGGCTAATATAAAAAACACGAATTGGCACAGCTTTAATTTCACTGTAAGCGAGCCATTACCAAACAATGACAACTCTATTCGGAATCTGACAAGGTTGAACATCCCTAAATATTCCCCGAAATACATTTGATCAGAAAAAAGAATGGCTTAAAAATATCGGCTAAAAACCTATAGACAGTGGATACATAAGTGAATGTATGACATATTTTCTTTCATGATAAAATAGAGAGCGCACGAAAAACAAGGACAAAAAAGAGAGGATACGTGTCCAATCTTTTTTCGTCCTTGCTTTTTCGCGCTTTCTATTTTTATTATGAACTGCTACCAGCTAACCCAACTTTCAACCCTGCTGCAATATTTTCTTTTGAATATTTATAGCCTGTATAGAGTATTGTCTATAGAAATTTTGTGTGAAGTAAATAAATACTTTTGCAGGGGGCCATGACACACATTTGCTGGAAATAAGGAAAACAAATGTTTGGAGTGCAAGCTGCACCGCTCAGTTAATAAGCACTTTATGTTTTTGATTTGGCAACCGCCTCCGTTAATACGCTATTAACAGTTAAACGTGTGTAGTTGCTTACCAGCAACTAAAGAGTGCAACCGAACTTTGTCCAAGCTCCGGTTGAAAAATCGAATATGCCAACACAAGCGTACTCTGCAAAACATTTTTAGAAAAACATTTGCGGCACTCTGAGCGAAGGCTAAAACCACCCAGACCTGAAAGTCTGTGATACAAGGAAGCACACAGTCCTCAAGTACCAGAAAATGGTGCAAAAATGTTGGCAACTCCTTGAGGAAGTTAGCCTTGTCATCCTCTACGTTTCCATTGTTTCACAGTTTGAACAGTTTCTTTATCCCTATGTGTTTTATTCCTGAGGTGAACTGGTACACTTTTGGGTTTGTATTGCAGCCCAGCTTTTGTCGTATAGCTCCAAAAATGTTCTCAAGTGGGTCTTGCTGCAGGCGTCGTGTAAATAAGACCTTAAAGTCATGGCTCCTCGAAAGCTCACCCCAGAGCTTGAAGACACTCTTTATAGTAACTTGCCAGCCTATGAGTTGTTGTGGCTGCCTCATCCTTTGGAACTTCCATGCTGAAATCCATCCGAGCTACTGGCGAAGGAAATGGAGGATATCCGATTCTCCTTTCAGAATGGCATGTCGCCACTTCTGCCGCGTCCTCTTAAATTGTGAGCTATTTAGACAATCAAAAAGCCTGTCCATCCTATCACTGAAAAAGGTTGTTGCCATGGCTGCCTCAGGAAGTTCCTTGGTATAAACAAAGGATAGGATTGCAAAACAGACTGAGGCACTCGTACCTGTGCCGCACGCTTTATTTTCATGTTACTAAAACGTTTTAAAATCAAAATTGTCTTTCAGTAAGGTTCGAAGCCAATCACAACCTTATCTTATGGGTAGAACGATAGAGTTCAACGATATGAGACCCCTCAATGACCTTATTTACAATGCAAAGTTTGTGTGCTTGAAGATTGTTCCTGATTGTTTTGATGAGGTCAGGGACAAGAAAGATAAAGTAAACATGTTTCTTGTTAACTTCAAAAAATGGCTTATCAACAGACACATTAAGTTGGTTGGCCAAGCTAACGTTTGATGACCCCTGATCACAGACCACAGCCTTTACTGTGTAGCCAACAGTCTTAAGCACTTGAATGAGAGAAACGAGGAGACTGCGGATAACATAAGACGGTGTTGAAGTGTGACAAACAGTGTACGCAGGGGGCTGAACCCACCTCCTGGAAATTCCAGAGAGCAGAAGGAGCAAGGCTCTATCTGCAACACCGTTCAGTGCCTTTATCTGCAAATCTATGGGCAATGTCATGTGCAGGATCATAAGTTAAGTTATTTTTTAGAACAACCTCATCGAAAATCAAGGTGCACACCCGATTGCAGTCCGACAGCCCGACGGAAACAACAGCGCGAGACACTCAAGCCGCTCGGCTCCACAAACTCAGGCCGAGCACGCTATTCTAGCACGCGGGTGGTCATGCGTCACCTTGTTTGATGCCAGGCCGGCCGAACACGTTGCAGCAGAAAGCACAGACGGTCGAACGACGCACGGATGAGCAAACGCCATGCAGGATGATGCAGAGACGACGGCGTGCAGGCAACCCTTACAAAAATCGATCTTGACGTTCTATGGACTGGCTACTTCCGTTCTATTACCTCTATGGAAATTCTATGGTAGGGGGTGGATTTCTATGGACAGTTGACTTTCTTTTTAGTGATTCCTGGATTACCGTCAACGGTGACTAGCACGTCTATAGGATCACGCGTCAACGTTCTATAGACCTCCTATCTTCGGAAGCATTTCTTATTCCTTCCTAATACCCTGCTAAAGAGATCCTATACTTCGTTTCACCTTCCGTCCAGACGCAGCCGATGCTACGAGATTATATGACGAATCACACAGCGTCAAAAGGGCACCATCATGATGTTCGTAATGGTTCTGTCGGTGTTTTTCATCGCTGAACCAATCATAAACAAAACAAGCCTAGTGATTTGCACTTTTGACGCTGCTTGATTGGTCCCGTTCCCTCGTAGCATCCGCTGCGTCTGGACGGAAGGTAAACGAAGTATAGAGTTAGGCGAGCCTATGAATATCCTGGGGCAAGTCTATGGACATCCTAGTTCTGGGCGATGTCTAGGGTCATCCTACTTTCTCTCAATCCTGTGACTGGATGGGTGAGCTAGATTGTTAGCAAAAAATTATGTGTATGTTTTGGTAATTCTAAAAACCCAGAAGGTGCCCATGCCGACATCGTTTTTCCATTGTGATGCATAATTAACTCAAGCATTGTACAATTAATTGAACACTGAAATTATGTTTCCCCAAGAAGGTGAATGGTACAAGAATGTCAGATATTTGGTTATAAAGAAAGTAAACACACTTGCTAGTTGAACGTGAACAGGAAACATGTCGTTAGCCGAAACATTGTTTTTGTTTTTGATTGGACATACAAACAATTTTTGTTTGCACATATATCCAGGACATCTCTCCGTACGATATTGTTCGACTACCTCAAACGTAATGTTAAAATGCAAGCTGATATTTCATTCCACTGTCTATAACCGATCGATTCACTGTTTTACTGATACTTAATTCACTCTGCAATCAATAAAATATCAATCATTGTTTTCCGAAATGATAACCTAAATTTGGAATAATTTGCAACCTTAATCAAAAGTATATATGGTAGTGAAATTAGTAGAGTTATGCTTGAAGCGAGGCTTTATGAGTAGGTTCCGAATTATCTCGAGTGGACCTAATACTTGAAACGTTTGAACTAAACTACACTAATATTTGTCTTGAATTTGAAGTGATATTGCTGACAAGGATAAATTAACTACAATAATACTAAGTTGGTTATCGTTCGTGATGTTTGCACCAATGCTTGTAACTGTTGTGTAATATTTTTAAGGACAGATGTCCTGTTGCAGTCACCTATAGTCGGTGACAGGTTCAGGTCAGAAGCTCCTCGCACCTCTTTCCACTTTAGCAGAGCAAACGCTGGAGAGGGGGTCACCCCTCCACCATTTGCTATGCTGAAGTGGAAAGAGGTGGGAGGAGCTTCCACTTGCTTCTTGACCTGTCACCGACTGTAGACAAGTATGTGGGTGTTAAACACACACTTGTGATCAGTGAAATCTCCCACTTGAACACTCGCAGCGCATACTTTGGCTGTGCAGTTTCGTGTCAGAACTAGGTGTCCGTGACGGGACATCTGGTATACTCTGTTTCACCTTATGATGTACCGCAGGAAAGGCTACAAGCGCGAGCTCCTTGCTCCAGGGCACATTTCGGCAGCACAAGTTCTCGTGCGTTAAGAGCAGCTGCCAACGCTATGAGCTCGCGCTTCTAGCCTTCTCTACGGTACAACATAAGGTGAAACGAAGTAGGTGATGCCTAGCTAGCGTGTCACTACTTCAGGACATTTTCTATATGTATGCTTCACTGTGTCTCACTAACCTTTCACCAATTTTCTAGGGTCATTAATAAGATAACAAAACAAAACCTATGTGCAATAGTAACATTTTTATTAAGAACAAAAGGTCCCACAGGAACAAAGGCTTCCCTTAAGAACATTTTCCACATGATTTAATGAACACATCAAATGGCTTCATCATGCAAATGCCTGACATACTGACATAAACATGGTAGAGCAGAACAGAATTCAATACAAACGATAGTATAAACACAGCAATAAAAATTGCAAAAAGAAAACAATTACATATTCCCATTCGCTGGTACCATCATGCTATACAATTGACGTGAAAAGATTAGAGCTGAACAAAAAACATTAGAGGGTTCATACAAACAATTGCGAAGAGAGAGTGAATAAAGCAACAAATTTAGAAAAATATAAAGAATTACAAGTTTCATGCTAAAAGAAACCTCAGTCATAGCAACAAATATTAGAAAAAATATACAGAAGAACCAGTTTCATTCTAAAAGAAACCTCAGTCATAGCAACAAACATGAAGCCCACACTGCATAGAAATCTCAGAAAAGCCTGGAAGTTGCCAAAGACGACGAAGTTGACATCCTGTATTCTTACAGTCCGAGCCGTCACACGATTTTCTATAATAATTGGGGTTGTGGGGATATTTATACAGCGTGTAGTTGGTCTGCCATTTAAAGTTGCGACGAGTCACTCGCTGTAGATGAGCAATTTAGCCAGTGCGGTACAACCTCTAGCCTGGGGTCTTTAACGTGCACCACGCAGTAGTGATACGCGACCGCACGCCGGTACAATGCTCATTCAGATCGAAACAATTTTTTATGCAAAACTGGGGGAATCACTGACCGAGTGTGTTAACGCACCACCGCTCGGAACAAACTCCTTCAGCCAAACTGGGTGGATCGATGACCGTGTGTTAACGCACCGCAGCTCGGAGCACATGCTTTCAGCAAAACACGTGAGATCGGTGAGTGTGTTAACGCACCGCAGCTCGGAGCACATGAAACGCAAACCCTAATCCAGGTATCCTTAATTGTGCATTTCATAACTAAAGTAAAACCTGTGATGGTGAAGGATCATTTCTACTATACTATGAACTATGTATGTCATGGCCATGCGCATCTGCAAGCAAGCCAAAACGTCACGAATGACAATTGATGAGTAGATAAAAACTGAAGCAAACTAAACATTTAATGGGCAAACTTGTGCCTAAAACAAAATAGAAAAGGCTAGCGTCGCAGGCGTCGATGGTGACGAAACAGCAGAATCGAATGCTGGAGAGAAGCTGAATTTGGCTCGTCAGGCGAAGCCCCTTATGCGCACGCGTGGGCTTTTGGAATAATCGGCATAGAAGGTTCAACACATAGAACATTCGGACCTAGAATAAAGAACAATGTTCTCGAATTCACCAGAACGCGACATATACAGAAATCACAAAAAGATGCGTCCGCTCGCAGGCATCGAACTACAAGCCCTTTGCGTAGGAGCCAAGGACGATAACCATTCGGCCACGGGTGCGCTTGCCTGCAGACGCGCGTGGCATTATGTTGAAGGATCATTTGTACTATACTATGAACTATGTATGTTATGTTATAAAATATGTTGTTTAGGCAGCCTCAAACATGTAGGTTTCATCAACAGGACAGAGGAAGAGGCTTTCGTCTACCTTCAGGGCGACACACTTTTTAGCCTGAAATGCATTTACTGTTTTTACACGGTCAGAGAGTTCTACGCAGGAAAAGCTTCTGGCCACAATACGGGAAGCGGAGAGATCTAGAGGCACAGACCGGCATTTCAGTTCTTGAATGCAAAAAGATACGGAGTTCTGACAATGACCAGAACCAGAGTCCTCCCGTGTTCTCGACAAGATGGACACAACCCTTCCAAAAACAAAGTTTCCATCATCGCAAACTGCTTCAACATAGGAGTTAAGACGGCGAGACTTATCAAGCCTGCCAACACAAAATAAGACTCCGTTGATTCTAACTTTACTAAATGAGATGCCTTCAGGCGACACCACAGCTTTCCCGTAGAAAACGCAACCTGAAAGGCATGCAGCAAACTTCCTCAACTTGTACCTTTTGATCAATGATGTCATTAGGCTCTGAACCGATGGCTCAGAAAAAAAGGTGCCACGACCACAGAGTCTGGGCAGAGCAGAGAGAATAAGGAACTTGTCGACAATCTGCCACTGGGCATACCTAGTACCGTTCACAAACTGCACAATCTGACCATTCATACTTTCGAAAGGGTATGCCGAATAATTCCACAGTGGCCCCCATTCCTTCACACAGTCTGCAAGGTGAAGGAGGAGGTGTGCATTATATGTTATGTGTTGTGTCCCGTACAGTTCTTCATACTCCCTTAAAAAGGCTCGCATGCACTTTCCAACTTTCCGAAGTTTGTCTAAAGGAACAGATTCCAACAAAAAAAAATGCATCAAATGCACGAACTTCATCCAGTTTTTGTAGTATTCGGACGGTAGGAGTCCTCTGAGCACAACTGGAGAGAAAAAAAAGCCAGTTGCGCCACTCAGACGATTTCCAGTACTTTCTGTGCATCACAGAACGAGGGAGCCTGGACATTTCCTGTATTGTTTTGAGGCTCAACAACCTGTCATCTATTTGAGCGATCT
The DNA here is from genome assembly GCA_037355805.1 of Ixodes ricinus. Classification (NCBI taxonomy): domain Eukaryota; kingdom Metazoa; phylum Arthropoda; class Arachnida; order Ixodida; family Ixodidae; genus Ixodes; species Ixodes ricinus. Next base: position 24,041 of record JAZHYW010036304.1, read on the forward strand.
TCCCTCCTAAGCTGAAAGGAAAAGCTGTCTTGCTGTCAAACCACATGCATGCTGTGTACTTTACGAACCCCGAGCACACAGCATGCATGTAGTCCACCACAAAAAAGAGGGAAACTTGAAAAAAGAAAGTAACAGCAGGACAGACAGTCCTTTTACGCCGTGGCTAGGCTCCGAGTTTCTATCAGCTTTCGCAGCATCCTTCTCAAAGGAGGCATGCGTTCTCGGTGTCTCGATCGAATCTGTGGGATAAACGCGACAGTGGCCTTTACCTTTCATGACGACCTGACCCAGGTGCTCGCACCAGGCACACCCATGCGCTCCATTGAACTGGGTCATGTTCATCACCATGGCCCTAGCCACAGTGTCGACTGAACATGGTCCAGGGAACACACGGGTGTGCCTGGTGTTACCACTTGGGTCCGTCCATGCAAATCCTGCCGATGACAGGCGATTCATGTCCTCCACGAAGGGTTTCAAAAAGCAGTTCATGTTTGGCTTTTGAGGCCCAAACCAAAGACCAGCTAGCAAGATAGAGCTAGCTCGTTCTTTCTGAGGGAGCTCATTAATTTGCAGCTGCAAAGGCCAAATGCAAAACTTCGAGGACTCAAACAGAGGGACACCATCAGTGTTCCAGGTGACACTGATGTCACTTGATGTCAGGGGCAGCTCATTGTATGCCTTGCTTAATGTGATGTCCCCAACATCAAGCGACACCCTTTTGGCTTCAATGATATCAAGCTATTTTCGTCCTCCAAGATGTCACGGCACTGCGCTTCAACGTTGAGCATTATAAAGTAGCAGGCACTTTTTGTCAGAGCAGAAATTGCGTGACTGCTCTCGACAGTCAGGACACAGAATGTCAACTTCATCGTCTTTGGCAACTCCTAGGTAAACCATAGTTTCCGGGCAATAAAAATGCATTGAGGCTAACCTTTTGCAGCCGGAAAACTGCTTAAAAAAAGGTACTTTGACATGGGGAATACTGTGTCTGAAGGCAAATGAGCTTCAATCACATGAAGCAAGCTCTCTGTTGCCTCTTTTGTATTGTGGTGGCGCAGACTGTGCCCCATGACGAGCAGGAGGCTTTCCCCTTGGGTGATCTTACAATCAGGGTAGAGCTTTCCATCCTAGAACAAAAACGAAGAATTACTAAACACAATATTGTCTAGAAATTGAGAACTAATTCATTTCTGCTATGTCTCCTTGTACTCTCCGGATTCCGTGCACCTGGTGTCAGTTCCACCCTTGCGTGATACTTTTTGCCATTTTCCATATTCATTTGCACGTAAGTGATTCTTCATTAGCATAGTCTTTGGTGTCGGTGAAATGCGAAACAGCAAACATATGACTTCAGGGACGCATTTGAAATGCCCCCAGATATGACTCGGTTTTTCCTTTTGAGCTGCGCCCGGCGGCCTCTCTGCTGGAACTCTTTTGCCGACAAGCTGACTTCCCAAACGCGCCCTGTGGAGAAATAGTGCAACTAAGCTCTGCTGCGCTGTCCTCGCGCAACGCAGCAGAGGCTGGTTGCACTATTTCTCCATGGGGCGCGGTGCTGTCGGGGCCGAGAAGCGCTCCGATTGCAAACCGAAACTTAAGAACCCGTCGAAAGTTGTGCGGTTTTTCAGAAAGCCGTAAAATACTGCACTTCTATCATTCTGCAATTTATTGATTTAGTGTTTTTCGATGATGCTCAGCACTTTTCTAATTGCAACTATGCCCTTAAACACAATTTAAAAAAAAGTAATAATTATGCAAAAATATTTAACAACAGTTATCCCAAACTTTAATAATTTTCCTAAATAGGCCCCTGACCCAGGACCAAATTTTTTGTTGCCATACACAGTTTTTGCAATACTAGAATTTGTCCACTTTTTGTGAAACACACTGCATAGTCTACATAAATAACAAGAATACCACATAACATTGCTTTATGCAATACACGCAAGACGATACACAAAAATAAAACCATGACCTACTGATTGTTTCCATCAGATGTTTGGTCCAGGTACAGTCGGCCACAGAAGATTACGGACCAGGCGAGCTGTGGCCGAGGTGCATTACTGTGCTACCTTGCGGCGCAATACCTGTGTTTGAGACCTGTATGTAGTGTGCGCATGCGTGTGCTTTGGCACTCACAGGCATGTTAACTCTCCTGCTTCCAGCCGACGCCTTCGCCACTTCAGTAGACTCCGTTGGCAGCCGTGGCAGGGCTGTATCCCAGTGCCGCAATGAGGGGTGGAAGCCGAGATATCAACTCTATCTCCAGCCGCCAGGCATGGTTTCGGTTGTCCCAGCTCAGCAACCAAAAAAATACAGTCATCTTGATTTTATTTTATTTTTATAAGAGTTTTTTTCAATTTGTTTTAATATTTTATTTAATAATGTGTGCCATATATAGCAAATTACGCTTTCTGAATTAATTGCTGTCACCGACTGGCTTGACAGGCTGTTTTCCTGGCCACTGAGCTGGAAAAATGATACCATGCCTGGCGGCTGGAGATAGAGTTGATATCTCGGCTTGCTGCGGCACCGGGTCAGCTCTGCCATGTGCAACGGTTCAGCCTGCCCCATGCGGTACCAAGGTACAGCTGCGGCACGGCTGTCAATGGAGGCTACCGAAGCAGCGCCCGGCAACGTACTCGTGAGTAAGAAGGTGTCGGGTGGAAGCAGGAAAGTTAACATGCCTGCGAGCACCAAAGGACGTGCATGTGCGCACTACGGGTCTCGAACACAGGTGCCAAGCCGCAAGGTAGCGTAGTAATGCAGCTCGACCACAGCTCGCCTGGTCCACAAACTTTTGCGGCCGACTGTACCTGGACGAAGCATCTGATCGAAACCATCTGCTGAAGGACGACTTGCCTAAAATCTTTCTCCACTATTCCTTATAAAGGCAGAGGACAGTAGCAGCATGGCCTTACAATGCTGCAAGCAGCAAGCTGAAATGATAGTTACACGAGCCTGCTCGAAAACCACCTAAAGCGTCAATCATAATGTTCAGTGTATACTGTCATGTTTCATCAAAGCACATTTAGGAATTCACTCAAATTTTGGAGCACCCTTTGCTAATGTAAGATTGTAAGAAGGTACAGTCAATTCCATTTTTAGTACTATAAAACCACGAAAACAATTATGCGTCATGACTACATAACGATTTGCGGCAGCGAGAAGCACTACGCAAGGACACGCGAAACCGGAAAGTACTAATTTTATGGCACAAAAACCTTAATTAGACGGCGAGCTCGTGTGGAGCAGATGAGTGGTTAAAGTATTTGATGTGAAACTGAGTTATATTTACCAGTTCGTTGACTTCCGGCGGTGCTGCGGCAGTCCTCTGACTTCCGTCCTCGCTGTCGCTTGACGTATCTGCGTCGTCGCTCTCCGAAGAACTTGCGAGCGGGTCACCGCATGGTGACATCCTCTGCCTTGCGTCCAAAGTAACGTTGCTTGCGTCACTAGGTGAATGCGGGCTACCGTCGTCGTTTGACGGCCCTGTCTGCTCCGCGTTGCTTCCTCCGAGCAGGCTGTCGACGTCGCTTGTCGACCCTATGTCGTCGTCGATCTGAGAAGGGTGTGGGTCAGACGCAGGGGCACTGGCACCAGCGACGCCTTCTGCTGCAGTCCTCGAAGATAGCCTGCGCTTTGTGCGGCCCGGCATCTCGCAGCTCCCGTCCCAAAGATATTCCTTATAGCGCTTCCTACGAGGCATTCTGTCTCTAGAAGAGCAATGCACGCAGCGTACGGCAAGACGGTGAGGTAAAACGGCAAAAGCACGTTCCGCGTGGTGTGAACTCACAGTAACGCTGTAACAAAGTCAAACCGACCGGACCAACGTTGACACCACGGAAAACACGGACAAAGCGTTCGAGATGTACGCGTAGACAATGCTTGTTGGCTTGGCTACTGGCTGGCTTCGAAAATAGATTCAATTTGGATAGAGAAATGAATAAATGTCAAGCACCTTTGTATTGTATGGTAGCTTGCGCCACCTACTCAAAACTATTTACATTTTTATACGTTAAGGTTTTTTTTTTCTTTCTAGACATCTTCTACCAATCAACCGAAATAATTATTGCCGGCAAAGTACACAGCATCGTCGCTAACTGATACGTTATTTCTTTAAAAGCACATAAAGCGCTGAATGGATCTCACGCGAGCACGTGCTTCTTAGTGCTCACGCCAAGCTTCGTCTTCTTTATTTCAAACGCACTTTATTTTGACCCACACGCCTGACTTGCTGGCCTCACTTGGTGGGGAAGAGCTTTGCTGACTTGCGTCGCGATACATATCAATTTCCCCGTTATTGGTTAATGGTCAACACAGTCATTCCAAGTGTGCTGGTTGCTTGATAGGGCGACCGAATCTACTCCTTCAACCCAGGGCATAAAGTCGTGGGGGGGTCTCAAGGGGTCTCGGACCCCCCACTGATTTTAAAGGATAGTGTGAGACCCCCCCCCCCCCCCACACACACACACACACACAGCCCCGGCATTAGTAAAAGCAAAATCATATCTTACAATAAAATAGCTTGTTTTCAGGGATGTGACATTTGGGAAGGTTGCAGGTGCAGCGTGGGTTGAGTCAGCAGCGGGGTTTATTTTATGTGCATCTCGTCAGAACACCCCCCCCCCACCCTACCCCTTTGTAGGGACCCCCTCAACTTACGGGATGCTTTAAGCACTGCTTCAACCAGAGTTCGTTGGGACGTCGGCAGTGTTGTCCATGGTGGCTCTGGCCTTCCCATGTGGTTCCGATTAGAAAGCTTATGTTTCAGCGATGATCTCGGCGTTACCAGTGGCGGCGGAACAAGGGCCTGGCCGGCCTGGGGGAGGCGATCATCACCCCTAGACATTTCAAAAGTTTTGTGTACACACTACAATACATGCTCCAGTGCAGAGGCGTAGTACAGTGGTGTATTCCCCCTTCCCCCAAATTACATTGCGGTGTTTAAACCATGTAATTATACAGTCTAATGTGTGCACCGATTCTACGCATAATGTGTTGTTATCGTGTAGATATCATTGACGGTGGGCCCGTGTTGTTTCGTGGAATTACATTTCGTTGATAACATTTCATAGAAACACGTTTCGACAACGACACTGTCGTTTCGTGGACACCTGCTCCTGAGCCGTTTAGTCGACAACCTATATTTGTTTAAACGAACTCTGACAACAGCTGGCTCGAGCTTGATTCACTTAGATCTGTTTACCCAATCCTCGGGATCCCCCTCCCTCTGCACCGCCGTAAACCAGACGACACAAAAAATTTATTTAGAAGACAGCAGGGTTCTGTTCGACGAAACGTCGCAAGGCGTGTCGATGAAGCGAACATGGGAAGCCTGTCCTTGGCTGAGGTGTGCCCACACCTCAGCCAAGGAAATTCCTGGGTACTGGTGGACTGGACAGTTTCAAACATGGCAGGGCGGCTGCGCTTACAATGAATGCCGTACGTAAAATGGCAAGAGCAATATATTTATTATCTAAAAGCGCACCGATTTGCATTTGCCGTAAAATTCTGGCTTTCTGGTATCACCGCAGGACTATTAGCTGTGCCACATGGACGCATTCTAATGCAAACTTGTGCAGCATTGAAGGGTGGCCAATGAAAGATGGCCAATGAACTTGAATCGCTTGAGTCACCTTCTGTACTATAACTGGCCGGCATCTGTGTGCTTTGCTGACAGCAAGATTTCGTGAGATATGCTTTTGAAGATAGTCTTCGATGAAAAACTTAAGCCTGATGACTATGAGAGAACCACTCGCCACAATTTTTGTGTTGAACAGGGAAGTGCAGTAAAATAGCGCTATGGCTAATAAAGCCAATAACAAAAACAAAATAGCTAAAGACAAATTTACTTTCGGTAAACATTTCGAAAACCTTTATTGTTGTGCATTCCTAAGTGTAAGTGTTCAAACATTTAGGAAGAAAATAGTAAAAAAAATCGCATTAACAGCGCCAATTTATTGCACCTTTAATGCGCAACGCACGTTCGTACAACCGAAAGATCCGTAAAGGAAAGGGGTGGGGGGATTCTAGAATTTTTTCTTGGCAGCGGACGCATCGCAGACACGGACTAAACCGACTAAACGTTGCTGGTATAGTGCGGCAAACACCGATAGTTGCACCGAAACAACTTTCACTTGTTTCCCGCCGCCCCAAAACCCGAAAGTTCGTCTCGCAGCGCCACCTGAGAATGCCGCCCGCTACAACGGCTATGACGCGCCCACACGGCGACATATTCGCCCTAGTTCTTCAAATGACCACTCTTTGCTGGCGCAGTGGCGCCACCGTTTGTTGGTGACGCATTGGGGATTTATTTGGGTTCAGTTTCTGCACGTTTGCGCAGCACGATGCAGCACATGTACAAGTGTTGTTGTTCTGTTGTCACATTGTCGGCGTTTCGCACGTGGTAGCAGAGAGTACTACGCATTTTTTTACATTTAGCTGCTGAGTGTTCTAGGATAGCCATGTCGCACATCCTTATCAAATGGAAAGGAGAGCCTCAATGGGACGTTTATCCCGTCCGGTCTCTTGTTGACGAAGAGCTCGCGTGCCGGCTGTGCGCTGATCCGACGTACCTGGACTTGATCCGCGATCAAGAACACATGATCAAATGGTCGAAGGCCAAGGCTCCAGCACCAGCATATATACTGGCAATAGGTGAGTTTCATTAATTCTTGTCCGTCTAATACCGCATTTCACCGTGATTTAATAATTAGTGCTTACAGCAAAGTATCTGTTTTTCTGCGTTGACACCGCTTTGTTATATGCAGATAAATACATTGCTGTGCGTCACACAGCAGTGTATTTTGTTGCACTTCGTTCACTTCAAGCTTACAAGGCAGCGGAAACTACAGGCGCAAGATTGCTGTTTTGTAACGTTACGTTACGCTTAAAGGCAAGTAGTGCGCGCTTGCTCGTGCGTGTAGCCTTCACTACCCTGTCAGCTTAAGGTGCATTGGAACAGCGTGGAGTATTCTGGGTTTGTAGGTACTCGGGTTCTTCGTCCTATTTGTAGGAGAGATCCAAAGTAAATAACTCAATTAAGGTGATGACCAATGCACGTGGACGGTGTCATTTTTTTCTGAATTTCGCTTTAAAATTTACTGCTGCTGGCGCTAGCACGTCCAGAACCTGTAACAAAAAAAAAAATCAGTATATTTTTTTTATTTTAATCATTTAGAAAAATATTTATAGGCAATCTTTAATGTCCAGGCGGCACCAGCACAGTGAGAGCCCACATTAAGCTTAAACAGGTAGTGCCACCACACCTTGCATGACAGCATGTTTTTGCACATTTGGGGCAAATATTAGGAGGGGACAGTGGCCGAGTGAATAAAATGCGCACCAGCTTAGAGCATGTGGAGCAAAAGCTTGTGCTGCAGAACCCAGGGATCTCGGGTTCAATCCCCACCTAGGGTTACCAACCCTTCAGTAAAGGAAGTCGGGAGGGGGTTAAGTAACGTTGAGTTGTCATAAAATGATGATGACAACAGAACTTTCCATTGGAGGATAGGGGAGGGGAGGGCTGTGGCGCTGTCAGCGCTAGCGTAAGTACCCAGACTCGCCATGGGATGGCATCCGCAAACTGGCTTGCCATGTCTTGCATGCTACGGTAGCTAATGGCTAAAGCTCGACGCAGAAAACCATCCAGCGCTAGCTGTAGCAATGATCACTGTTTCAGATCACTGCCCCGTCGGCAGCGCTGTCGAGTTTTTTGGCCTGTTCAAAGTTTGCTTAGGCAAGCGAGTCTCTTAAAATTAGCTTAGCCCCATATTTTGCCAATCCGGGACACAATGCTGTCCCGACAAGGACAAGTCGGAGCTCGGGACAATGTATAAAACCAAGGGGCGGTCCCGCGAAATCTGGGATTGTTGGGAACCGATATCCCCCACCTCTGCCTGTTTCTATCTGGATGAGCATTGTACAGGCATGCGTTAGTATAGCAATACTGCGTGATGCACATTAAAGACCGCAGGCTAGCTGTCTTACTGACTGGCTAAATTTCTCATCTAGAGTGTTTCAGATGTCGCTAAAACTGTGGCAGACTATACTCCATTCACCCTTAAGCTGAGACAAGAAGCTCCACCTTCAGCGCGAGCTCGTTAGATTTCTGCAGTGCTTTGGTTGCGCATCCCTGCACGTTCGCACTTGTGTTAGCGATTGCAGAAAGCTTGCGCTGAAGGCGGAGTTTCTAGTCTCAACTGAAGGATGAATGCAGTATGACCAGCGCTGTCTAAAAACTAACAACAAATTTGCTTTGCTTTTTTGCTGGGGCGGTTACAAACTCACTGCCTCACGTAGCCAGGAGTATCGTAAAAGCATCAGGCCACATCGTCGTTTGTTACATACCAGCTAGGGCGATCTCTCAACATTTGTTTGTGTTATTGGGACAGTTGCTAAATTGCCGCGATGGGGCGCAGCTTGTATCATGAAACTCTCTTGCTGAAAGCTCATATCCTGTCTCTGCATACCTTGGCACAGGACAAACGCTTTGCTCTACGAAGCATTCTGAAGACTTCGATCGCTGCTCCTGTTAAATCATCATACTGCTTTTGCTTTAAAAGCACTCTCTGGCAGTACAGTGCCTTCCATCGTTGCTCTGATTGGCATGCAGGAGTCATAGCTTTCACCAAATCGCCAATTTATGCGCCCATGGCTTCCTGGACTACCGAGTATTTCTAGCTTCAGATGCTAAGCGGTGTAGCTAGCACCACGAAAGCGAGAGCTTGCATACACAATGCTGCTGCAACCTCCTGGCCTACTCACTGTTTCTTGCTCCGGCCGCTGTACTCAGTTTCACGTTACAATGGACCACAGTGAATGTTAAGAGCGATCCCAGTCGGTTCCGTGCTGCAAACATATGACGTGACTATGGGCCCCTCCTAAAGGTCATGTGACACTCGCAGAGCAATAGGTTATCTCCAACTGCTCGTAGCACCCGTTGCGGTCCGTCTAAGGTGAAATGGAGTTAGCTAGGTCAACACCAAAGGGCGTTGGAGCATGCCTATTCCGTGCCCATCTAATAGCCCCTTCTGGCGAATAATGAGTGCTCGGCGAGTGGATTCCTGTACCCTCGCAAAATCTGAGCGACCTCTCTATGTGCCGCTTGTAGACCTGGAGCCATTGGAGCACTCGCCGAGTGGCTCCAGGTTGTTCGTGGAAAAGTGACGGAGTGCACTGGGAATTTCAGAGAAGTTAGCTGCACTACTTGCCTCTGGAGAAGTTTGATCTGTAGTCACTCACAGCATTCCAGTTTCAATATTTGTGCTAGCACTCTTGTTGCAGCTATGAGAGCGATCGCTCCAGTGGAACTTGACAATAGAAAGTTATGCGAATGTCAGAGGGATGTGGTGCTCTTACAAGTCTATAGTTACGAGGTGCACACAGGTCAGCAATGCGATACGATGCGGTACCGAGGCATCAACGTTTTCGCCAAACAGCCGGTGTTAAAGGGATGCTGAACCGAAATCTGGATTCCACAAAGCACGGCGGCAAAAGCGTGCAACAGGATGCTACAAACATCAAAACATCACTCATGAAACGATATATCAAACGGATAAACCGTATTTTAAAAAAAAAGGAGGCGCATTTGACAGATATGTTTACATGTCTTGTTTCTCCAAGCAAGGGAGAGGGAACGGCCTCAGCGTTTTCTTTGCCTCGTCGTCTTGAGGGAGCAAAATGAAGAGAGGAGAAGACAAGATATCTTGACGTCACGCACTCGTCGGCCTCTCGACCTCTTTGTTTTTTTCTCCAAAAATACGGCCATCGATTTGAGATATCGCCTTACGAGTAGTGTTCTAGGGATTGTAGCGTCCCGCCTACAGCTCCTGCATTGTTGTTTCTGAAATCCGAATTTCGGTTCACCATCCCTTTAACAAGACTTGCAAAAAGTGCCACGCTTCTTGGGGGTATGCTTGTTCCTTGGAAAGGTTACATGTTGCCTTATAAGCTAAGGCAGTCTATGTGAGCTCTGCTCGCCTAGCATGGCACTTTTGGACCTGTATGCGGAGCTGGCGAGGCATGGGGAAGTGGGAGTGGTGGAGAGAACAGCCGGCACTCTCCAGTTGTTTTCTCTTCATTACTCCCTTGTGTAAGAACAGCGGTGCTGCCAGCAAGCAGCTCCTCTGCTGCATTGTGTGCCCCTGAGAGCAGTCGCTCTGCCGTTGAGACTGGATGCTCAAAGTCACAAATCTGCGAGCGCTCGCTATTTGCAAGGCGAAGGTGCCCCAAGTTGAAACCAGGTTAGGCCTATGCCTTATAGAAAAATTAAAGCAAAGTATCTGGCCACTGCATATTTCTGTTTGCACGATGAAACACTTTGAATTGCACGCCTACCAAATCTGTGTTCACACCAACATGGGGCTTTAAGGCTGGCTCACCCATTTGTGTCAGTTGCATTCACAGCAACCAAAATGACAGCAACGAACTGGGACACCGGGTCAACTGCGACTCATGATTGCCTCACGAAGCTAGCTCTTGCATTGCTTGCCAGATTCTGTACTGCAAACTGTTGTCCTGGTAGCTTTGTTGTTGCTGTCGGTTTGGTTGCTGAGAACACCTCCAACGTATCCGAGTCACAATATCGCTATCTTATTATGTTGTCTTGGGTGCAATACCATATTCTGGTATTGCAGCCAACTAAAAAATCAAGGCATTTGATAATACATTATAAAGTGTTGATTGATATATCTTTTTTGCATAATTTAGGTTCAGAATCGCCGATGGAAAAGAAACGAAACAGGTTGGCTGCCACTTACGAAGAAATGCATCCAAAAAAGGTACATAGGATTAGAAACAAAAATTATTAGGTAAGTACTTGCATTTTTTAAAGTTGAGTTGTGTTTTATCAGGTTTACTTGTGCTTTTGAAGTCTAGAAGTAAATTTGTATCATAAAGCAAACTAAAATATTTATCCTCTTGTATGTTTGTATGTGTGTGTGGTTGTTTATCATTATTTAATGATGCACTTTAAAAATCTCCAGACTATCAGTAATACTTCACTGGCCTCTACAGCATGAAACATTGTTGATATACTTGAAGTAGAGGTCTGCAAAGGTACAAGCCGGCCCGACCTGCGGGCTGGGCTCGAGCTTCGTGGTTGCAATCGTAACTGTCTCGGGCCTTACATTTATGTCTACAAGGTGTGTCAATGCGGACGAAGCCGGTCCTGAATTATTTTTAACACAAATGTTTTGCACAATCTGCTTGTGAAGGTTGTGAGAGGAGGAGACCACAATGGGGGACAACTCAGATGTTAGAAACATATGGGTTTTTGTCACTGCGGTCTCTCCTCTCCAACTCTTTTACAGCACCAGCAGAGTTTTGGTTGTTTCTATCACGGGCGGTGCCACCGTCATACAATAATTTCTTCCATCAAGTAATATTGACTCATGCGGACCTCTACCTCAAAGGCAGACCAACCTCATACTGTTTCAACTCTTCAGTCAAATTTGCTTTGCTTGTCCTTAACCACCATACAGTATTCTCCCTGTTACTATTTGTTCACTGTTCTAGATCAGAAAGAAACAAATGCAGTTAAGAAAGTATGGAAACAAGAAATGACCCGTCGACATACCCACCACCAAGCGGTGGAAGAGGCGGCGCATACTAGAAAGGTGTAGTGGATCAAGCACTGACGACTCGCAAGCGTAGAAAGGTCCCGGATGTATGCGGCAGCGCTGCGCTCGAGGATCCGACCGGTTCCGAGCGTTCCGAGGCCTTCGGCAAGCATCTTTCGCTTGCGGTTTGACCCTTCGGCGGTATGGCAGCGTAAAGTGGCTCCCGTTCTGAAGTGATCTTTACCCCGTGTTTGCTGATGTTTGTGGCCAATGAAGTGTCATGCCGAATCAGTGTCTAATCGCGCAGCAAATGCAATGCCGCCCTAGCTGCCCGCTTCACACAGCCTAGCCAGAACATGCTTAGTGGCGCCCTCTCAGCCGTCGACACGGAGTGCGGTAACTGTGACCGCTCGCTGAGCTCACTACCCTCCTCTCGTTCGCGGCCACCAAGTAACCAAGGACGTAATGAAGGAGGTTATTTTTTGCTTGTTTTGTACTCTTAATTTGCCTGTAACTTTTAAAATACAGCGAAATTCGAGAAAAGAAAGCTTCATTAGTTACTACGTTCAGTGCGCTCAGGTTCGGTGCAAATTAAAAACAAGTAAAAAAGTCCTTGCAGGGCCCCTTTAAAATAGGTACCAGAGGCCAGATTCATGAAGCAGGTGCTTCTCAGCTAAGAAGTAAGTAAATTATGCACATCGTGAGAAGTGAAGAAATTGGTATTCACTGAACAAACTAAGTGACAGCAAGAAACCAATGATATTGTATGAAAAAAAGAGGACTTCTGGTGTATCGCAAGTTCCCGATTACTGTGAGAGCAGACTGTTGCTGTATGCCGAGGCACTGAGGGAGAGGAGGAGATGAGAACTTGCGGGGATGTCAGGATGCCAAGCTCTGGTCCGAATGAACGGTTGGAACGATGGAACCATCACCTGGTTGACTTTTTCTAGGCTGCACTTAGAATCGAAATGTATGAGTTGGGCCCCTGCACTTCAAAGAACTGTTCAAACCTTTTTTTTTTTTTTTGCCTGTTTATCTTTTTATATTTTAATTTTTCAGGTACAATATTTTGTAAATTATATATCCAATGCACGAGGTTGAAGTTTAAAATAAATTATTGTTTTCCAGGCGCAGTGCTGCAGTCATGATCAGGAAAACGATCAGTTGCGGAAGGAGGTGACCAAGCTGGAAGCTGAAATTGCAAGGCTTCAGGGGGAACTGGTCATACGTGAGGAGAAGCTCGCTCGGGCGGAATCTATGCTTGGTATGAATTACGAAATCTCTAATCAGTTTCCATGTGCCGTAGTGTGTGCACTGGGTCGCAGGTACTGTCCCGATACATTGAAATTCAAACAACGGAGCGCATGGCTTTCGGTACATGCATGTACAGTAAGGCAGGGAACTAGGATTTGCGGTCAATTTTGATATGCCTTGACCATTGCTTAATATGTGAGCGCTATGACAGCGCGCCGGAACGCTGGAGGCGCTGTCCTGGGGATTGCACGAGTGGTGTGCAATCACTAGGCCATTCACAAGCTTAAATGTGCCAACAACGTTTTTTTTTTTTTGCTAGAGTTGTTGGGGCAGCATTAATAGCATATTTCGAACATCGAAGAACATTAAACATTTCCTACTGCAATATTTTTTAGAGCATGCCACGTTTTTGATTAGGCAGGACAGGGCTTTTGTTTAAAAATTTGGTTCCCTCTCCCTCAACAGCTTTAAGCTGCGCTATGGTGAGGCCACTGTAGGTGAGAAGTGACTGGAGTCTATACAAAACCTTTAAGTGCAACTGCATTAAGTGTGTATACAAATATACATACTTCATCAGCCCCCTAATGCTGTGTGGGAGCGCCAGCCTGCTTCGATCAGAACACCCCACATATCGACAGCCTGCACCACCATGGATTGCACAGCCAAGTCGCTGGCCCAGTGCTATCACAGCTATGTATGAATAAATGCAATGTTTGTCTGAAGCTATCCATGCCGCCACAGCAAGATGAACATACAAAAGAAAAGGCTGCCAGTATGCCTGCAAGGCTTGAACTCTGCTTCAGTGTCGACCCCCGCCTCATGTACGCACCCTATTCAGCCACGAGCTGAGATGGCTGCGGCATAAACCAACAAGCCTCCAACGCTGCGGCATGCCGAGTCAGAGTTCTTGCACATCGAGCGATGCTCGGTTGGAGTATATCATAGCGGGTCACAAATCACTAAACTTTGAGAGCTATCATTTTTATTTCGCTTGATGGAGGTCACCTTATATTGTGTTTCATTAGTGTTAAGTGGTGCATAGAGACAATTCATTTTCTTTATATTGCTTGTCTCAAAGAGATCCTATAACGAAGTACGGCACTTATTTCTTGGTCTGTACGTGTTCAAGGGAGCAGTATCACATCGGATACACCAATCTATTGTTGAAAAAGTTCTTGAGTGCACAAGCCGCTTATTGAAAGGTGTTCAGTAAGAGGCCAACTCCGTTTTTAACCCATTGGCTACTACTTGCGCGCGCGCTGCCGGGCCATCCGTGCCGCGTGTTTTTCCCCTAAAACGGCCACACTAGGCGCGACTGTTTTGCTTGTATAATAAGTTTTTGCCAGTAAAACTCCGTGCAGAAAACAAAAGAAAACATGTTTATTTACATGCTTAAGTGGTTCGTTCAAGCCTACAAATCACTAGGCCCTCAGAAATTCTTCCTCGTTTCAAAAACACTCTTGAAGAACTGCATCCTCGGTTGCTTAGGCGTCGCACAACCAGTGCTATCTTGTCGTGATTCGGACTCAGAACTGCTGTCGGAATCGCTTCCATCGTCGACAAAAAGCTTTGAAAACTCACTATCCTCACCAGACTTCCCGTCATCATCGCTGTCAAAGAGGATATCTATGATTTCATCGTCAGAAAGTCCTCACTGTACACTGGACGCTGCCATCTTCTCCAAGCAGGCAGCGGCCGAGCGGGAAAGACAAACACACAAAAAACAAGCTCAAACAAACAAAGCGAACAGAGCGATTCTCACCATCTGTTGGCAATGTATCTAACTACACTACCCCAAATCTACATAGCGTGTCATCTCCAAATGGCTCTTTAAAACAGAAATTCATGCAGCCCGGCGAATCGCCGGCTTTGGCAATATGGCCCCTGACGGCACGCCCGGTGATTCGCCGGCTTTGGTAGCGAATGGGTTAATGGTATAATATGTGACACATCATTGCTATCACTGACGCTAAACTATAGTGTCATTTAATTGTGTAAGCGGCCTGTTTAACATGAACATCTGAGCTCCTTAAAGTATCCTCATAGTCACCGTAATTAATGTTTCTTTCGGGGTGTCTCGAGCAAACTTAGTTGGTTCTTGCAGTTGGTCTTTCAATTTATTTTTGAAAATTGATAGAATAACTTTCTCTCTGACGACAAACTCAGCGCTTCTTCTCCAGAAACATGTCTTTCATTACTTTTATTTTTTTCGGACCCTCACATCTAAATTTTTGGCATGCTGCCCAGAGTTATATTCTGGCACTGTCTCCTCTCATTACAATTTCCCATTGTTTTTCAGACTTGCAAAAAATGACTAAACGCATGAAGCGATCATTAGTTATTGCAGAAGAATTGTCCTTGCGTCCAGCAGCTGCAGAAGCATTTCCACCAAATGTTGTCCCGTCAGTCCAGGTTTGTGCATCGTCGTTCTATATATAGGGTGTTTAAAATGCTGAGGCTCCGATCTAAATGGGCTGCAAAATCTGTGCCTGCACGTAACAATCAACTTTTCGTCAAAGGTACATTTCACAGGTGAGTTTCAGCTTGCAAAATTACAAGGCATAGCTCTATTTTTTGTAAAACCATAGGTCCAGAAAACCAGGTTTAATGACAGATGGTGACGCAGACGGACCGAGTTGAGTGGCGGCGTGAGTTCGGCGCACATATTGATAGATGGCGCTACCTTTTAAAAATATTGAGACTGCCCGCGACGACCGATCGTCTATTAAATTGAGCATTATCATTTTTGTATTGCATACCTGCCAACTCTTAAGAATTTGTCGTAAAATGTACGAATTGGGACTATTTTTACGATTTTACAAATCTTGCTTAAAATTTTACAAAAAACAAATTATATATATTTTTTTACATTTTTTTTTGTAAAAATGTTGCTGGCGGTATTTTGCACCACCACAGAGGCTGATAGATACCGTCCATAGCAGCGTCGTGGTCTTTACTATCTGTCTATCCGGTGTAGCGGATCAAAACCTATCAAAGCCTAAAGCCACTGTTCGTGTGTTTGGCAGCGCACGTTGGTTCGGCGGGTTCAGACGTGGTTGCGTTGGGCCTATTGTTTCAGCCAGTTTTGAGGCGTGCAGTGCGGCGTCTGTGTGTGTTTGTTGCACGTGTAATCGTAGCATTCCCCTGGTGCGTGGCAGGCTTCGCGGTGCAATGGCGAACTCCAAACCTCAAAATAGGTACTTTCAGGTGTTCCTGAGGTCCTACACGTCGAAATTCTCGTGCTTCGTGCCATCCAAAAAGGGAGAGAAGTTTGGATTCTGTAGCACGTGCACCTGTGATGTAAGCGTTTCGCACGGTGGCAAGGCTGACATTAAGCTGCATATCGCTTCGCATAAACACTATCCTCACCCCCCTCGGCTAGCTGAGGGAGTTTTACGAATTTAAAGTCCACAGGTTGGCGGGTATGGTAGTGTACCTTTGGTTTAATAATAAATGCAGAAAATGAATACAAAACTTAGAAGTAACAAGAATCAAGAAAATGCTGTCCACACAGCAACGGCGCTTTTGCTGCTGAAGGATTCTGTCTGCCTGTCGTCTGCTTTCTTTTGCTGGTCGGCTACACCTTGCGAGTGCTGCTCCCGAGGTAGTTCCTTCTATCAATACGTGCACCAAACTCGCCCTGTTACTTGACTCGTGTCGTTTCACGTTGCCATCCGCTGTTAACGCTGGCAAGTTTTTGGACTATTTTGCAGACAGGGGAGCTACGCCTTGTAATTTTACAGGGTAAACCCACCTGCGAAATACACCTTTGACGAAAAGATTTGATTGCTATGTGCAGGCGGTGAATTTTATGGCACAATTTAGATCGCGCCTCGGCATTTCAGACATCTCTACATTTAGTGGAAACAGTCTTACCGGGAATATAATTTTTGTGTTTTAATATTTATGTTAGAAAGGAACGCGTTTTTATATCAATAATTTCGCATGGATGAAGGCGAAGTTGTCGACTCATATAGTCGTTGTATTAGGACAACTCAAACGAAGCGCCTTTTGTGATCATTTCTCTATAGTGAATTGGGTGTTGTTTCGTTGGATGTGGTGTTCAGCCATTTCCCTATGTCAGGTGAAGTGGCTGAGCATGCATATCGCAATAATGGGTCTTGAGAGCTTAAACGAGAAGTTGGTATGTGAGAGGCTACTAGAGCTGACCTAGGTAATCGGGTAGCCCCACCTTGGAGGTGGGTTCCTGAGAGCCTACTTTAGACAATAAAAAAGATGGTAGTGATTGAGACAATCAGTTAAGGAGACTGGACAACACGAAAGCACTGACTGACAACTGGCATTTTGCGACAGTGAGACCACATGCTTAACAGGCATGCGCGACATGCCAGTTTGTTTCGAGGCAGCACATCCACACTCTTGGAAATGCATCTCAGCTTTGTCATTCAGGCCACCTTGAGACTCCTCGGACAATGCCCTGTAGTTCTGAAGCACAAAACTTTGGCTCAACGGCAACCTTCGGCCCTACAGCAATTACATGTCTATATGTTGTCAGAGGTGGACTTAACTCAGTCTTGACGTCGCATATTACAGTGGACATTTCTTGGGAATGCCGCATGAAGACGTAACGACTGCTGCCAAGGAACTCTGTGGTCTGGTTTACGATGCCAAGGAAACCCTGCAGTCGTCTGTTGTTCGAATGTTACTTGCTGAGCTTCGAAGAGCAGCACAAGCAGGCTCCCTGTAGTGCACATGCTTGCTGTTGCCATTCAGGAGCCTGCTTTGTGCTGTTCTTCTGAGACCCGCGCAAGCTTCTGCCACTTTCGACAGCAGACTGACTGCGGACCTCAACTTTGCGTCCTGGATCAGACGGATACCTTTGCAAGACAATCGCCGCGTCTTCGTGGCTGCGCATTCCCAAGAAGCGATCCGGTGGCATCATGCGTACGTCAAGACTGCGAGCATAAGTGCACCTCCCTGACGAGGTTAGACATGTACTTGCTGTGGGCCGAAGTTTGCCACTGAGCCAAAGTTGAGACGCTCCAGAACCACGGCCCATCATGAGGTGTCTACGATGCGCGACCTTGGATGAAGAGTTGAGAGATATATTTCTAAGGGAGTGTAGACATACTGCTCCGAAGCAAGCTGACGACTGGTGTGCCGTACGCTACTAGCGGCATCTCAACCGTTGAAGGAACGCCGTCGTTGCCAGTAGCTCTGTGTTGTCCAGTCCCCTTTCTTTGTTCCTCGTACCGTAAGCTACAATGTTTTTTGAATAGCCAGTACCAACTCGCCTCAACAATCTGCAAGTACTTTTGGTCCAGTGTACCCACTCCATTCTCCTTCTTTAATCTGTGAATCTTAGATTGTGCATCAGGAAGTGGCTCTATCTAATATTTCCAGTGCTTCAGCTGCATGATAATATGTCTACCAGAATGTGCTGCCTCCCATACCTCGCGAATTGCTCTGAGAGGTGTCATTTACTTCAGTTTGACTGTCCACTCGCAATTCAGCTAAGAAGGATCCTATAACTTCTTGCAGTTGGACAGATGCGCGACTGTTATGACAAGCCGTTCGACGTTGTATCAGCACTCAACCGTTGTCTCTAGTTGAGTAAGATGACAAATCGTGCTGATAAGCATGATTTGTTGTACCATTGGAATCAAAAAAGAGCTCCACTTGCCAGTGCAGGTGTTGGGTGGGGTTATGTTATGTTTTCTTTAGAGCCACCTTTACCAAAATGTTACAGGTGCTCTGTTGCCCTTTCTCTTCCTGTTCAATCCTCATTCACCTTCTTACAACCCTGTATCCTCCTCTGCATTGCCTTTCGTCTCGGTAATCGATGGTCATTATTACTTTCTATGCTTTTCTCTGTTGCATTGATGGCTATAGTTAGACGTTCAAACGAAAAGAAACAACCTATGTTGGATGGGTTCCTATATCTCTTGTTTTCAAGGTGGACATAGGAAGGCAATCCTTCTCGTCGACCAAAACACTCCTTCGCCAGCTTGAAGACCAAGTCTACTCCCGGTGCCCATTTGCATCGAGGCCTATTGCAGCATGCATGGCCACGGGTGATGAGCGGGCCGGGAGGTCTGTTCTTCGGAAAAAAATCGGCTCGCTCAAAAACGATCCTGTCAATGGCAATGCGACCCATTGCAAAGACGCCGTATAGCGTTGGTAGCGCACAACTTTCACGTGACATTCATTATTCTCTAGTTAATTGAGACGCCATTGTACTGAGGCCAGTGGCAGTTTAGAACCACCAAACCAAAAGGTCTACAGCTGAGAAGGTGCTGCATGACTATTTCACTACCAGTGAAATCAAACGAGACTGAGTATAGTATCACATAATCCATTTAAATATTGCAGCAGATCAGCTAGAAACATTCGCTTTTACTAATTTTAGGGATTGAATGCCTAGCTATGGCATCTTTACTTACGGTAGATCAAAATTATATTCCAAATGGGTCCATATTTGTAGAAATAACAAGTCATTTTTGACAAGGACTAAATTGCGGTTACCTTCAGCTTGGGGTGTTTCCATTGCACATATGCGGAACTGTG
>JAZHYW010036307.1:0-22232 GCA_037355805.1 Ixodes ricinus
GCCTGCACGCCGTCGTCTCTGCATCATTCTGCATGGCGTTTGCTCGTCCGTGCGTCGTTCGACCGTCTGTGCTTTCTGCTGCAACGTGTTCGGCCGGCTTGGCATCAAACAAGGTGACGCATGACCAGCTCGCGTGCTAGCATAGCGTGCTCGGCCTGAGTTTGTGGAGCCGAGCGGCTTGAGTGTCTCGCGCTGTTGTTTCCGTCGGGCTGTCGGACTGCAATCGGGTGTGCACCTTGATTTTCGATGAGGTTGTTCTAAAAAGAACTTAACTTATGATCCTGCACATGACATTGCCCATAGATTTACAGATAGAAGGCACTGAACGGTGTTGCAGATAGAGCCTTGCTTCTTCTGCTCTCTGGAATTTCCAGGAGGTGGGTTCAGCCCCCTGCGTACACTGTTTGTCACACTTCAACACCGTCTTATGTTATCCGCAGTCTCCTCGTTTCTCTCATTCAAGAGCTTAAGACTGTTGGCTACACAGTAAAGGCTGTGGTCTGTGATCAGGGGGCATCAAACGTTAGCTTGGCCAACCAACTTAATGTGTCTGTTGATAAGCCATTTTTTGAAGTTAACAAGAAACATGTTTACTTTATCTTTCTTGTCCCTGACCTCATCAAAACAATCAGGAACAATCTTCAAGCACACAAACTTTGCATTGTAAATGAGGTCATTGAGGGGTCTCATATCGTTGAACTCTATCGTTCTACCCATAAGATGAGGTTGTGATTGGCTTCGAAACTTACTGAAAGACAATTTTTATTTTAAAACGTTTTAGTAACATGAAAGTAAAGCGTGCCGCACAGGTACCGAGTGCCTCAGTCTGTTTTGCAATCCTATCCTTTGTTTATACCAAGGAACTTCCTGAGGCAGCCATGGCAACAACCTTTTTCAGTGATAGGATGGACAGGCTTTTTGATTGTCTAAATAGCTCACAATTTAAGAAGACGGGGCAGAAGTGGCGACATGCCATTCTGAAAGGAGAATCGGATATCCTCGATTTTCTTCGCCAGTAGCTCAGGATGGATTTCAGCATGGAAGTTCCAAAGGATGAGGCAGCCACAAAAACTCATAGGGTGGCAAGTTACTATAAAGAGTGTCTTCAAGCTCTGGGGTGAGCTTTCGAGGAGCCATGACTTTAAGGTCTTATTTACACGACGCCTGCAGCAAGACCCACTTGAGAACATTTTTGGAGCTATACGACAAAAGCTGGGCTGCAATACAAACCCAAAAGTGTACCAGTTCACCTCAGGAATAAAACACATAGGGATAAAGAAACTGTTCAAACTGTGAAACAATGGAAACGTAGAGGATGACAAGGCTAACTTCCTCAAGGAGTTGCCAACATTTTTGCACCATTTTTCTGGTACTTGAGGACTGTGTGCTTCCTTGTATCACAGACTTTCAGGTCTGGGTGGTTTTAGCCTTCGCTCAGAGTGCCGCAAATGTTTTTCAAAAATGTTTTGCAGAGTACGCTTGTGTTGGCATATTCAATTTTTCAACCGGAGCTTGGACAAAGTTCGGTTGCACTCTTTAGTTGCTGGTAAGCAACTACACACGTTTAACTGTTAATAGCGTATTGACGGAGGCGGTTGCCAAATCAAAAACATAAAGTGCTTATTAACTGAGCGGTGCAGCTTGCACTCCAAACATTTGTTTTCCTTATTTCCAGCAAATGTGTGTCATGGCCCCCTGCAAAAGTATTTTATTTACTTCACACAAAATTTCTATAGACAATACTCTATACAGGCTATAAATATTCAAAAGAAAATATTGCAGCAGGGTTGAAAGTTGGGTTAGCTGGTAGGAGTTCATAATAAAAAATAGAAAGCGCGAAAAAGCAAGGACGAAAAAAGATTGGACACGTATCCTCTCTTTTTTTGTCCTTGTTTTTCGTGCGCTCTCTATTTTATCATGAAAGAAAATATGTTATACATTCACTTATGTATCCACTGTCTATAGGTTTTTAGCCGATATTTTTAAGCCATTCTTTTTTCTGATCAAATGTATTTCGGGGAATATTTAGGGATGTTCAACCTTGTCAGATTCCGAATAGAGTTGTCATTGTTTGGTAATGGCTCCCTTACAGTGAAATTAAAGCTGTGCCAATTCGTGTTTTTTATATTAGCCGGAAATTGGGAATTTGTGCTCTAAGGTGTGTGCTTCGCACTCTTATTATACCCTTATGACTGGTAATGATAGCGATGTCTCTTTTATTTCTGAACTCATTTCCCATGCCCGAGTCGGCGTGAAAGCGAATGGATCATTCAGCATGTTTAATATGGAAAGTTTTTCTTGACTTGTTTCCGCTAACAACCTATTACGAAGTGTACGATATGCCGAACTCCTTCATACTTATTTTTGTGAGGATTTGTTTGTTTACAACATACAGAGCGTCTGAAGCCAATGATGTATATATAAATATGGTCCAATAAAATGTTTTCGAACCACTTACTGTTGTTGACCCCAAAATGCTCCCCCATCAAAGAGTCACTGTGGGGATTGTGTAACTTCAATGTTTCACAGTAAAACAAGAAATGCACCTCTGTTTTGTGAAGTAAACAGAAATATTGTTTGACACATTTTGCACATATACTATCGTAAAAATTAAAATAAAACTGCGTAAACATCAAAACAAAACCAGCGGTTTCGGTAGCTGAAGAACACTCGAGAGCCTAGCGAGGAGCGACGCGAGAAGGAAAGGGAGGAATAAAGAAAGAAGGAGAATGGTACCGGGGAACCGGAGCAGAAACGCCCGAATCGAAACCGAAACCAACCTGACCGGAACCGGAACCAGATTATGCTTAATGCCACCCGCTAGGAGCGCGAGCTCTCACTGGTCTATTCTGGGCCGCTGGGGCCTATGGCAGTGTCCGCTCTTTACCTTGTGTATATTACTCTATGGAGAGCATGCCAAACCCTGTTTCTGCGTCTGGTGATCGCCCTGGCTCTGCCCGCGCCTCCCACTGACCAAACTCTCTGCATACATCGCTCTGGCTGGAGTGTGATATGGCACGTGTGGACTGTGATTTTTGTAAACTGTTAACACGTATACTCTTGACAAGCTTGCAAATGCACGCGCTGTTCGCGCGAGTGACATGCTCTTGGCGGCCGAAAAATCTCATTTTTGACGTAACGACTGGTCGTAGGTTTTTTGCGCTTTCTCGGGTTTCCACCAGAAAAAACAAACATGATAATGAAATTCACGAGAGAAAAATACCTTTGCATAATTCTCCAACTCGTTTTTCTTACGAATTTCTTCAGCTTCTCATTTACGTCAACTTACGACTATGATGTTAATGGCAAAGTGGTATTTGCGGCAAAATGAAGGAGGCCTTCAGAACGATCATGGTCTCCTTTAGACCGATGATGTTAACGAAGTTCAGTTAGATTCTAGGTGCAGTCAGCGCACCCCACGATGACGGTGAGTTTGCCGTGGTGGTGACGAAAGCCTTCCTTCACACATGCCTTGGCGGTCTCGGTCCGGGTTTTCGTCGGCCCAGCCGTCTCTTCCCAGCCTATGGACGACGATATTCGCGACGGACGTCATGGCTCTGATCACCGTCGACTGTGTATTAGCGATGTGATCATCGGTGGTGACCATGCACTTGTACCTCCTAGTTGCTACAAATCTCACCGCGATTCGATTAGTAGTTACTGCTCGACGGTGATCAAAGTCGCCGTACTCTCGTCACCCAGCTGGTCACACTGTCGTCGCCCTTTGCTTTTCGACAAGCTGTATCGTCGGCAGAATCTGTCGTCGTCTACACTCTCAGAATTAGAGCGTGTAGTACTTACATCCGCTGTAACATAAAAGACACCCCGAAATTTTGGTTTGACAGAGCGCACTGACGTCGCACCGAAGGTACCAATTTTCACGAGCGGCTTGATAGCCGAGTGGTACAAATTATTGAAATGACTAATTTACATCTAACTGTCTACAAAAACATTTTTTTTAACCTTACTGCAAAACATCAATGTTTTTTTTTAGAGCGCAGCTCTCAGGCGCGCGTTTCCGGTTTGAGTGGCGTCGGCGTCGGCGTCGGCGTAACCGTGAGGTCACATCGACTCCTGTGACCTCAAGGGGGTCACGTGACCTGACGGGTGACACGTGAGCTAACGGGCGTCACATGACCTCACGGAGGCGACGTGGCCCCAGTGAGGTCACAAGACGCGTTGCATTTTGGGAAACGTCCAATAATGCAACGCGATGGGAGGAGCAGCAGCGAGGAGAAGCAGAGGATTAGGAGGAGGAGGAAGGAGAAGGAGGACACGAGGGGTGAAGGATGAGGGGAGGAGTAGCAGGCAGGATGACAAGGTGAAGAGGTGGGGTAGGGGTATAAGCTCCCCTCAGTACCCTTTCAACCTCCTCCTCCTGATGAGCTGCGCTCTAATTCGGCATTACAGGAAGCTGTAACCGGATTTAATTTCTTTTTCTAGCCTTCGATGCGTACTTAAGCTGTTTATTAAGTTATATCGCACCTGTTATTAAGCCCTTCGAAAACGTTGAGCAATCGGTTCGACGGCAGTGCGCTCTACGTCGAACTTATGTTTTGGGATGCCTTATGCGGGACGAATAGGCGTAAGTGTCTATCGCGAAGGCACCCGCGTCATCGCTGAAAACCAGTGTTCTGCCCGTTGGTCGAGCAATCGTTGCAGAACAAGCATCCCTGCCATTATTTTACAGCTCAGAGTCCTTCCTAAACCTTGTTAAAGTTCGTGCATTCAAAACAAACTGCAAGCAAAGGCACGTGGTGACGGAAAGACGAATGCACAAACATCGGCTTGCATTGCGCAATCACGCTTGTTCGACAGTGGCGTTGAATGGCCGGAGCACGTTTTTGCGTCTTCCACGCTTGCACTAGCTCGCACGCATGATGGAGCAGATAATAGGGTATGTCAAGTGATTCCGCAGTCAATCTTGTTACGCAACTTCGGCTATGGGCTACGTAGGTCATATGTGGTCAGATATGGTCATATGTACCCTTGTCGTCACGATGCAAGCTCGAAAAGCAGCAGTTACTGCACACGCTTACTTTTCTTAGGCATCACACTTGAAGGAATGACCGCATACCACCCTATCCCCAATGGCCTTGTCGAACGCTTTCATTGTCCGCTCAAAGCGTCACTTATGGCACAATCCACTTAAAACTACATGGTACATGAGCTTGCGGATCGTCCTGCCGGATTTCAAACAGCTCTGAAGCAAGACCTTGGGTACAGTCTAGCGGAGCTGGTCCATGGCTCTACCAGCGCCCAGACTTCGCAGTCACCGGTGCACTCCCTCTTGCTCCAACCCTCTCTTTGCATTAAACGCTTTTCACACCAAACCAATACCCTAAGCCTACCTAGAAAACGTTTTACGTCTGGCTTGGAAGAGCCACCTCCCGATCGTACAGCATTTACCAATCAGCTGCGATTGACAATGCAAAACCTCAGACCCACACTGCCCCGCAGGCAAACTCGAGCTGCGGTCTACATCTCGAAAAAACTTGACAACCCCAGCCACATATTTGTATTCGAGAACAGCTCCAAAAGATCACTTCAGCAACCATAATCTGGGCCGCACAAGGTGCGCACAAGGGGAGCCAAGACATTGACAATTGAGTACGATGGGCAACAAGAAACTGTGTATATTGACCGCCTAAAACCCGCTAATCACAAACTACATCCACACCCGGACGGTACTGTCCATGCTTCTACCATTCCCACTCGACTGGCCGCCGACCATTACTACCTTACGTCAAACCAATCTCCTCGATTAGATGAGCAAACCCGACTACCGCCCAACAGATCCCACTCTGCTCATCACAATAAAGAATGAATCGGCTCCACTCAGTTTGCATCTAAACATCAAAACTCTACGATGGCATCAGAGATTGCCGGTGCGCGTGGCTCTACGATCCCTATGACGACTACAACCCACCGCAAGCTATCACATGGCAACAATTCCCTCAGCACTCCGCTTCGCCAAGGCTCTACGAAGTTTACTACCATCATATTTTAATGCAAACAAAATGTAAATATCATTCTTGTTAAAGGGAGCATAGGAGAGGAGGGAGACTATTTTTAGGCGCAGATCGCCGAAAAGTAGATCAAAAGAAGACGAGCAGGAGGCGCGAGCTCACGCGAGAATCGAACGAAAGAAGCACGGCCGACGATCTCAGGAGGCTCCTGGACAATCCGCTTACACGCTAGATTTAATAAATTTAAACATTGTAAAGAAATATGTAGGACCTAATTGGAGTCGCTACACTTTCCTGGTTGGCGAATGTTCTTATGGCAAAAGCGTGAAGTTATCAAGCGTGCTGTGGAGAGTGGGAGAGGTGTTTTCTCGTTCGCGTTTTCGATCAGGATTTTATGCCGAGGCACGTAAGCGTAGTTTTGTAGGTTCCTTTGCTCGCACAAGCACTCGTGCAGTAAATCTGTTTTTGAAAACCAGTTCCCCCATGGCCGTACACCTGCCGGCGCTTAAATCTAAATTTTGAGCTGAAGCGTGTGTCCGCCATGTTGGTTACAGCAAGAGCCCAATGACCATCGGGACGAGCAGCTCGTTCATGCGCGAGGAAGTGCGTAAAACAATATTAACCCTTAGCTCTCAGGTGTAGGCGAGGAACAGTAAATGTGAGAAGTAGGCCTCAACTGCTAACGACAACGCTGTGAAAGTGGCAAAAAGAAATGAATCTCGACCTAACAAAGATGACAGCGCACAGTGTTGCCAGACGTTCGTTCATTTTTGCATATCGTCTATTACACCAGGTGAAATACGAATGCGTGTTTCAGGAGTTATGAGTGTGAGTGTTTCAATGTAAAATATATTTACGCAAAGTGCAATCTTTGTTTTGCACCGCATTTTTTAAAGTTTGACGTTGCATCGTACGAAAGTTGCAGATATCTGGCTGCTTTCTTTCGCACTGAGCCTCAGGGCTCGATATATCAGCCATTCGGACTTTGTCGTGGGCCCGGCAGAAGCTTAACTAGGACTCAATGCCTTCGAGATGCGTCATGCCTCGGGGAAGCTTCGATAGCCTCGCGCACCACAAGATCCCGATGCACCACTGCCCTAAGCCAAACTGACGTCACGCGCCTGGCTTCTTCAGAACGAAAGGGTCAAGGCGTGAAAAGGGACGAGGGACAAAGTGAGGTTCTCTCGGGCGGCGGACGCGAAGGAGCGTGCAGCGGTGACAGAAGAGGTGGACGCTGGCACGGGAATCGGTGGAGACGGACGCTGGCGCGGGAAAGTGCGGACGCGGCGTTGAGCTGCGAACTTGACGGAAGGACTGGACAGCTACCGTGGACGAAGACGTCCCCATGAAGCGGTGTGGACGACCACCGCTGGGACATGGAGCAGCTGCAGTGGCAGCGGACTTCCCCCTGCCCTCGCTGATGACCGTTCCTGATCCCGAACCCCCAGGCAATAGGTGGGGGAATAAACTATGTAACCGAGAGCGAGGTATTGCAGTGTCACGTTCATCCGGAGCAGGGTCTGAGAGAATCGGATTTAGAGACCCGCAAAGTTTAACCAATGTTCATACGTTTCAATAAAAGTGTCGCATGACTGCAAAAGAAATAAATATGTTATTTTCGATTCATAAAATATTAATTTTACCAATTATTTTATGCAAGAAATGCAGCTTATGAAATTTGTATTTAATATGCAATCTTGAAAATTTGCCGGATTTTTGTATTAATATAAGCATTCAGTACTGTAAAAGAGCAAGGTGGATCTTTGGGCCAGTTGGTTCATGATATTAGAAGGCGGAAACGAGCCAAAATCAACACGGACATAAAGAAAGTAGGACAAACTCCACGCAACTGTAGTTTATTCGCAAACTACGGGATTCGTCAATTGAACTTTATTAGGAAATACATACACCATATATCCCGATCGACCTGTCTACTCATCGTCACATTGGCGGAATACATTTTTGATAAATTGAAACTTTTTCTTTGAAAGGGCGATTGATGCCTCACACAGTTTTTAGTCTTATGCCGAATTCTGAATGCCTCCTGCAGTTCTCAGTTTGTTTTGCCTTTATATTTTCGAATAATCTTAACCGGAAACACGAAAAGGAAAAAAAACGGTTTTTTTAGCAGGCAGGTTGGAAAAAAAAGTTATAAAACGATTTTTCAGCGAAAAAGAAAAGAAAATAAAGCTATATTTACGGTGCGATATTCATTTGTGGTTGGCGCCCGCGGACGCGACCTAAAAAGTGCCGGCTATTTGTCACGTGAGTGACCGCTATCTGTCAGAGGGTACTTCCGCTCTTTCGGAAGCTTCCTATGGCCTTTAGAAGTTTCTTATTCATCTTCCTTTGAAGTGCAAAAATGAAAAGGAAAATATATTATTACGTGAGTTTTTGGAGCCCAAAGGGATCTCCTGAAAAAGCACAAGCAGACGTGATAGACCTGTTCGCCGGTCAGATGACGGCGGCGGCGATCCGAGCAGACGAACTTGCGCGGCGGCGGCGGCGGCACCGTGGTCAGACGTTTCGAACCGTCTGCGCACCACGCTGCAGCTTGCGGTGGCGGCGTGACTTCGAGGCGGCTGGCGGCGGAGCGCGACGATGCTCATGTCTACCACGTGACCCGCGGCGTTTCCCGCGGGCGCCAACTACAAATTCGTTTTGCGCCATAAATATAGCTGTAATTTTTTTTTCGTTGAAATTTCGTTTTATAACATTCTTTCTCCGTCTGGGCTGTTTAAAAAAAGTTGTTTTTTTCCTTTACACGTGTTCTTTAAAGGGATTGTCCCGCGGTATTCTTGAAGTTTCCAAGTGTTTTTTTGACGCTGGCACTGTTGAATTAGCTGAAATATAGTCATATTTGTTAAAATAAATTCCAATAACAGGTGCCCAAAACTTTGTGAAATAAATTATAAATATCAATACGCAACTGCATGCCAAATATCGCAAATATGCATGACTGGGCGTGTCATTACGTCATATCAGTCATGGTAACGTCAGAGTTGCGAGCGTTGACTTATTTTCTGCATTTATACACATGGATCATTGTGCGTAAAAAAGATGGTGCCTACAAAGATCACCGCTAATCTTGTTGTTTTCAGAATGAGGTTGTTTCACTAAGAAATCGGTCAAAAGCTATCGTGGGTCTTTTTACATCTGTTACGTCAGAGCTTCCGGTGTTGCCAACAAAAATGTCGTGTGTTTTGCGCGTGCACTTTGAGCAGTTGGGCTCTGTTTAAAATTAATTTACTCCTGAGCAAGACTAGTTAATATTCGTATATTGTGCTCAAGATATTCCTAAAAGCAATGACAATTTGATTTATTTGTGTTGCGACACAAAATATCTCCAGAAAACCACTTTAACATTATGCAACAACAGGTGAAGAGGGCAATCTGAAACAGTAAACGAGAATTGAATTTTTTCTTTTGTTCATCAAGTATTCGTGTTTTTTTCCCCTTTTATTTCAACGAGGGGGTTGCTTTAGGCATCGCTAGCAGATTGAACTAGTCTGATTAGGATGTTCAGTCACTTACCTGGTCAACCAAAAGACAAGACGTCTTTGGTCTGAACGCATGCTACACTTGAGTGAAAGTTGAGTATAGAAAATATACACTTGAAATACAAATGCTTTTTATTTCGATTGAAAACTCTTACTCCACATTTTACGTTGTTGAGCACGCTGGACCAGACTGCAGGAAATTTGGCTGTTTCACAGTTTTTCGGAAGTAGTCTGTCACCTGAGAAACTCGCCAGTAACCGGCGGCAAATTTGAATTTGCCATTTTTGGTGTTTTCGCATTCTCTTTTGGTGTCTTCGGATTGCAAGTCAAACAGAGCCATACCAAATGTGATATTCGGGAATCTTCTTGTTGCGCTGCAAATCTGTCGAGTCAAATGTATAGGCCATGAAATTAATGTATGTAAATAAAGGAGCCTATATATTCGTTTCATTGGTGAGTGCCATGTTTACCAAGTGTATAAGTAGAATTAAAGATATTTTGAATGAATGCAGAAAATACTAAACTTGCAAATTTTTTATTGTGTGTATTCCCGCAGCTTTGACTTTGGATATGAAGAAGGTTTCTAATCAGCAACAGGTTAAGCGCCGCGTATAGAAGCTCCGCCTCCAGTACACGGTCGAATCCTTCCACCGGATTTTGTTGCGCGTGCTTAAAGGGGGACCTGCAGAAATATTCTTCCGCTTGGCGGAAAGTCCTCCTCGCCCTCTCTTTCGCACTTTCTCCTCTTGTCTAGCCGCATGGCGAGGCGGGGATGAAGATCCCCTTTGTACTGGCTTCTTCTGAGAGGATAAGCTAAGGATAAGCAAGATTTTTGGCCCCTCTCAAAGCCTAGCCCTCCGGGTGGATGTTTAACCTCTCATGCATCACGTCCACACATGAGGACAGATGTTTTTAGTTTTTTTTTCTCAACAGAATATGTTCTCATGCCTTGCCTTCCTGCATGGTGTCCTCAAATGAGGACAGAAAAGCTTTCCTAGACGGCCGACAGATGGCAGCACTTGCCGGATCTCGCACAGAGGGCATCGTACTTCGTCTTCATTCATGGAGAAGCCATATGCAACAGTTCGTAAAAGTAATTATTTTTTGCTAGCAAAACTTTGTATGAAAATTGCAAGGAAAATTGTTTTCAGATTGTTCTAGACACACTTTATGTATTAGCAATGAAAGTTTTGAGATAGTTTCTCCTGATGTTTCCTTTTGATGCCCGCTATATCTGTCCTCAAATAGGGACACCATGCAGGAACACTGCTTTGCTCTCATTCCGCTTCGCGGGCTTTCCGGCATTTGCGCGCGAAATACTTTGAGCTACGCTTGCATATTTTTTCTTACTAACTCTTCAGTGTCTTTAGCTGAATGAAAAGGTCTCGGCAGAAGTCCTCTCCTCTGCAGCCGGTGAAAAAACGGGCCAAGCATGACGTGTCACTTGAGAAGAGGCTTGACGGTGGTGCACATTACCCCAGAAAAATGACTCTGAAGAATGCGCAGCGCTGTCGCAGTAAGAACTGTCGCAGCAAGACGCGGTACACCTGTGGGCGTTGCGATGTTCCTCTCTGCCCTGAGTGCTTTGAAGAGTTTCAAGCCTCGTGAGATGTTCACTTTCGTCTTTTTTAGCTTAGAGCTGCTTCTTTACCATTGTGGAACAGAAATGAAACAGTATTAACGTGTTCTAGCCCGAATATACTCATTATTTTGATTAAAATGACCATTGCACAAATATCAGAAATTGAATCACTTGACCACTGGAATGCACGTTGTCCTCAAATGAGGACATGTAAGTTCTGCTATTGTAAATAGGGTTGAATTTTTTTAGACATTTTCTTACATCATTGGCGGTTCACATGAATGCCACAACACGGTATGAAATTTTTCTGACATAGTGATTATAATTCATGCATGAGAGGGTTAAAGGGATACTACAACGAAATTTCGGCGCTCATTTTTTGGTCTATATGTGTTCAAAAGAGCAGTATCACATGAAACATACCAATATCTTGTTAAAAAAAACTCTCAAAAAGGAATTTCAAAACGAATTAAACGATTAGCAAAGAGCACCTAGTGGATGTCGCTAACGCCTCGTTTGTAATACTCGTCTAGGAACATTGCCACCTAGTGACGGAGGTTGTCCCGCCTTCGGCCACGACGAGAGAAAGGGGAAGGAGGAACGCCCCTCTTCCCGAGAATCCCTTTGTGTGCCGCAGAAGTCGCGATTTTTTTTTTTTTATTTTTTATACCCTCAAGGTGAAGCATTACAGAGGGGGTGGGCAACGGAAGTACAAAAACGCTGAAAATGGTTAGTCCGGCACAGATCTTGAATAGTAACTTGTTAGTGCTTCTTTAAAGACAACAAAATCGCCAATGGTCGCAATGGATGAGGGAAGGCCGTTCCATTCACGAGATGTTTTTGGGATGAAAGATTTGAAAAAAGAATTTGAGATGGAAGCGGTATACCAACTTTGCAGCAGTGATCGAGCCGAGAGGATACATAGATGGGGGCACTGATTAGTTGCTCTTTCAAGAGTGAATTGGCATAGTAAATTTGTCCCCCAAGAGATTATACAAGATTAACCCGTCACTCAAAATTCGTGCAAAAGCAGCCGCTTCGGTGGCTGGAACGACTAGGCCATTCTCTCCACGTCAGCCTCGCCGTGGTTTGCTCGTCTTGAGACGACCTACGACACGATTGCGTTGGATGTCACATGCTCTAAGCTGGGCCTTCTCTGAGCACTTGCCAGATTTGGCCGTTTATAACAAAAAATACAGCTACCAGGATCAAAATAAAAAGGTGCGATTGTCATTTACGGATATTGTGGATCATATTCAACCTATTTTTGAACACGCGGGAATATTTCAAATTTCGTTGAAGTATCCGTTTAAAGAAGATGGAAGGCTGCGCCCTGCGTAACCCATTTGAGCTTTCAATATTGTTTTGCTGTGCCTGTGGCAAAGTAAACGCTTACTGGAAAGCTGCGATGCACTCACATTTATTAAACATACCTTCCATACGTATTCTGGGTTTCTAAAAAAGGAGTGCAGAACGCTGGCGCCAGATTTGGTGGTTTCAATATGTAAGGTTGATTTAAGTTGATTTAAATATTTCCAAAACATTCAGCACCGTCAGAACGCCAGCCTATCACGCTCAAACCTGCCTCAAATGGTGAACGATGAAAAAGATAAATGTGTACCAGGCGCGGGCAACTTAGCGGATCTCTGTTTTCGTAGAACGCGCACAAATTATGTGCGCCTAACGGCTGTTTTACATACTCCGATTCCCATCCAAAATCGGTGCAATTTCCAGTAAATGTGCGATTAAATTCGCAGTCGCACCGTAGCAGCGGATCTGAGACTGGTTTCAACCAAGTTGGTATTTTGTCGCAGAGTCGGTGCGATCGCTTTCTCGTAAACCAACTGTTAATTTGCCAGCTTTCATCTGCGATTGCTGCGTATTTGAAATAAATTTAGACACCTAATAGCTTTTGGTTTAATGCTTAATTATTAGAAATTTGTAGTTACTCATTGTATTCGTAAAACCCTTGTGTTTATTAAGACGTTTTTGTTGTATTTTATACAAAGTCAAACGCGTCGCGTTCGTGTCCGAATAGCCGTTCGCGCCGACAGTAATCGCGCGGTTGCTGGAGAATGTGAAACCAAACATTGCGATCGCACTCACTGCGTCGGCTGTAGCACCAATTTTTTTCGCACAGTCACTGCATGGAGAGGTACTGGGTTCTTTACCCGGACCAGGTGGATTTTTTCGGTCGCGCACCAGTCACCTAGCTTTTGATTAGAAACTTGTATTTGCCCATTGACCCTCTTGTTCCCCTTTCTCCAGGGATTATTTTCGTCATTCTTGTCCAGCTCGCTTGCACCTTTGCATTTATTTGCATTATAATCATGGGAAACAGGTTTTTCTCGCAGGATATGATGGCCAACAAAATGTGGATGAAATTTATATCTACACATCCCAACAACCACATGAGTATAAAGGGCAGCAAGGGTGGGTGTCAATATTAGGAAGTTTTAATGGATCGTTATTAGCTCTCCGATAATGGACGATTCACACGACGGACTGATCCGCGAACGGATTGATCACGTGACGACGTGTCCGCGGTTCGTCCGTTTCCCAAGCGCATCCTCACGAGGGAGACGACGAGCAGGCCCCAGCGAGGACGGACCGAACATGTTCGTCACCCCACACTGTGACGCGAAGTTCCAGCATCGCACAGTGGCACCGTTGTCCAAGAGCGAAATCGACGTTTGCTACTGCGATAAAAGAATCGTACGTCGGTGTTACGTACAGATCGAGACAAAACACCGTGATAGGCTTCGCGCGAAGCGCCACTGGCTTTACTAACCCAAAGCATGACTGTAACACAGTCATTCTCCTTCTCGAGAAGGGTTCGGCGTAGAAGCGACGAAGTTCTGGGCGCGCGGAGGGGCGTTTGGAGATGTCTTCACGCACTCCGCGCTCGTGCATAACACCCAAGTACACCAGCACCACAAGAAAGGTCTTGCTCGGTGAAATCCTGATTGGACGTACAAGAATTATCGCGGCGTGCTAGACGAGTTTTGACGGGAACTTCTTGACACGGATCCGGAGGAGTACCGGAACCTGCGTCGGGTCAGCCGGACAAAGTTTCTGCTGTTTCTTTCATGCGTTGAACCCAAGAATCGCACAACAAAATGAACCACCAAACGCGCAAAACACAACGATGAGCCATTTCTGTTTTAATCGTCCAAAAAAAAAACAACAACAACATATTGTACCGTTGTTAGACTAAACGCTTTTCAATCAATCTCCCGCCAAAAAACCGGGAGTGAAAAGGCGCTCAACTTTATCAGTCCGCGCTTCCGCGGACGAGGCGCGGATCGCAGGAATCGGCGACGTGCCGGTCACGTAGTACACGGTCCGCGGACGAAAATCGCGATTCGGTCCATCATGTGAATCGGCTGTAACCTAATCCCACAACGATATATAACCTTGCCTTGCTGTGAGCATTCATTATCGAGCACGGATATCGGAGCGGAAAACACCATCGGGAGTTTTCGTAGATCGTTTTCGCCGTCCCACAACGCTCTCCGCA
The DNA here is from genome assembly GCA_037355805.1 of Ixodes ricinus. NCBI lineage: Eukaryota > Metazoa > Arthropoda > Arachnida > Ixodida > Ixodidae > Ixodes > Ixodes ricinus. The sequence continues at coordinate 14,572 of JAZHYW010036307.1, forward strand.
ACCCGCTACGACACCCGGAACTCTACAGTCAAGGCTATCGGCGGCGCGCCGACGGAGCAGTGGCTTCTTTTGCGGATGGCTTAGCGGAGGGGAAAATGCGGTCTACGAAAACTTCCTTATAGTAGGGAGTTTGCGTAGGTCGTTTCCGCTGTCCCGCAACGTTTTCCGCAAACCACTACGAGATCCGAGACTCTGCAGGCAAGGCATAGCGCCGCGCATGCGTAGTAGTGGCGTCTTCGTTCCAGAGAGCGTAGCGGAAGTGGAAAAGTGCCTACGAAGACTCCCTATTAAAACCCCTATTGGGGAGTTTAGCGTGTCGTGTTATCGTTCAACCTTGCTTGTTTCGGTACTATAGCACGGGCTGCCACTTCAAAGTATTCTTCGGAGTCTTCAAGAAACTAAAGCAAAAGCAGCCCTCTTTTTAACATGTCACGGGACCATAATTTGACATTGTAAAAGCATTATAGGTACACTCCTCCACGCAGTTAGCACGAACAAACTAGCGCCGGTTTTTCCCGTTTTTGATTTCTCCTTAGAAGTTAATAATGTTTAGAAAACTGTTATATGCGAGTATCCAACCTAAGCGGTAGATCTTAGTGCTAGACAATACATTGCTGGGGAAAAATAGCAAAAAGTGCCGATGTTGTGTTCGCGCTAACAGTGTCGCGTAATGTACGCATACCTCTACATGATCAGAGTAAATAAATGAGTTTATTGTACAAAGAAATTGTTTTTTTATATAGCTGGAAAGTTATTTTTATACAAGCAATTCTGCAAAGAGTGTCAAATCGCTTGACGTAGATAGTAACTCTAAACAAGCAGTGTAAGAGCGTACACGCAAAATGTCTATCTGGCGTAATGGAGGTTTTGTTCAAATGTTCGAGAAATAGACTTGTCTCTTACTCTGCGTGACACAGCATAGCGCAAACATAAAATTGACATCTTAATGCAAGGGTCATGCAGATTTTAGTGTACAGGAACAAATTGATGCAACGTAAGTTGGTGACCAATAGCAGCACTCTTTGCCGAATCGCTTGTATAAAAATGACAACTTTCAGCTATAAAAAAAACATTTTTTTGTCTAATAAATTTACTGACTTACTCTGCTTGCACTGATTGTGTAACGGTATGCGTATATTACGCCACACTGTTAGCGCGAACAAGACATCGGCGCTTTTTCATTTTTCCCCAGCTATGTATTGCCTAGTTCTAAGATCTACCGCTTAGGTTGGATACTCGCATTAACAGTTTTCTAAATATCATTCACTTCTCACAAGAAGAAACGGACGAAAAAAATCGCCGATAGTTTGTTCGTGCAAACTTCGTGGCGCAGTGTAGCTATGTTTTTAAAATGTCAAATTACTATCCTGTGTCATGTTAAAAAAATGAGCCCCAAAAACTGATTTGAAGTGGCAGCCCGTGCTATAGCACCGATACAAGCAACGTTGAACGATAACAGAACACGCTAAGCTCCCCAATAGGGGTTTAATATTGCGTTTTCCGCTCCGACAGCCGTGCTCAATAAAGAATGCTCACAGCAAGTCTAGCTTATATATCGTTGTGAAGTACGGTTATTGGAGAGCTAAAAACGATCCACTAAAACTTCTCTAATATCGACACTCACCCTTGCTGCTCTTTCAACTCATGTGGTTGTTAGGATGTGTAAATATAAATTTCATCCACATTTCGTTGGCCATCATATCCTGCGAGTTAGGCACACAATAATTTATATGCACTGTACGAAAACAAAGATCCGCTAAGATGCCCGTGCCTGGTACACATTTATCTTTTCCATCGTTCCCCATTTGAGGCAGGTTTGAGCGTGATAGGCTGGCTTTTTGAGGATGCTGAATGTTTTGTGAACATGTAAATCATGCTCACATATTGAAACCACCACATCTCGCGCATGCGTTCTGCACTCCTTATTTGAGAAACCGAGAATAAGCATGAAAAGTATGTTCAGTTGGTGTGGGGATGCATCGCAGCTTTCCAGTAAGCGTTTACTTTGCCACAGGCTACAGCCAAACAACTTTGACAGCTCAAATGGGTGACTGCCAGGGCGCAGCCTTCCAGCTTCGTAAAATCCACCCGAGGGCTAGGCTTTGCGAGGGGCCAAAAATCCTGCTTATCCTTGGCTCATCCTCTCAGAAGAAGCCGATACAAAAGGGGACCTCCTTCCTGCCTCGCCAAGCAGCTAGACTATAGGGAAAGGGCGAAAAAGAGGGCGACGAGGACTTTCCGCCAGGCGGAAGAATATTTTCGCAGGTCTGCCTTTAAGCGTGCTGTCAAGGCCAAAAAGCGCGCGCTCATGGAGGAGCATCTTCGCGGTTTTTAACCTTTCACCGGCTATAGGTTCGGGTAATATGTAGAGCGGTGAAAACTATTAGCTTAAGGCTGTGCTCTTGAAGTAAAAATCCTCGCGGATTATCGTTTTTCGAGAGGCTGAATGCAAGGCAAGAAACATATGAAGAAATGCGGGCGCGGGTGGTGGTAATTCCACTAATAGTATTAAATTCGCAACTCGTTTCTTCACGCACTACACGCTTGGAGCGATGCTGGTCTTTCTTTTACTAGGCCCGCTTTATTTGGGATAATTCATACCAAACAAGACGAAGGCTGTGGGACGTTCCTCTACACTTGAATTTTGATCGGCGAAAACGGCTCGGACTTCATATAGAGATGTGTCGCAGCTGAGAATGATCTCTTTGCTAGGATAGAAGTGCTCAAGCACAAAAGCAGAAGTCAACACCTCGTTGCTCTCCTAAAAAGCATCCTGATATTCTAGCTGCCATCGTTACGTTGTATTAGCAGCAAGGCGGTCGTACAACGGTCAAATAATTGAGGACAATTTGGAAAAAAAAACGCCGGTAGTAGTTAATAAGCCTAAAGTAACTTTGAAGCTGCTTCAAATGAATTGGTCGTGGAGCATTTACGACAGCTTGTACCTATTGTTGCGTTGCTTTCAGTGCTTCTCCTTCAAGCACATGACAGAAGTATTTCTTTTCAAAGGTCTTGTAGGCCCATTTCTTTAGTTTGAGTTTAAGACAGGCTTCATCTAGACGATGTAATGTTTCATTCGAGATACTTGAGATGGTCTTTGTCGTCGAGTCCAGTCACGAGGATTTCGTCGAAATGTACAACGACGTCTCGCATGCAGGGCAGCAGATTTTCCATCTCACACTAAATAATGGCAGGAGGTGAAGATACCCCGAACGATACTCAGATAGCCTGATGTATTAAAAACCCATTGTTGAATGTTGATTGTTACGAGGTTTTGACTGCCTGGACCTGAGCTGGTTTGTTTTACGTGCTTCAGATGGATTCCATCTGAACGGAAAGGGAAAACGACGAGGGGAAGAAAAAGAGGCACCGACTACTGCAGAGTCTACCATCTACTGAAAATCTTCTATGTGTGCCGGGGGAGCATGCAGCTTTCGTGGTCGCACTTAGCGTCACCTGGCCTCCTTCCGACGCATTGTCGACTATGCCAATGTGCTTCTGATTTATCAAGCAGTACCATCGTTTCAAGACACAAAAGAGCTTGCAAGAGAGATCCTGGAGTCCTTGGCCACTGAGGCGAACGGCGAAGACTGTGTAAGCGCAACTTCCTTTAAGCTATTTCCCCCAAAAAAGCTATATACGCAGGAAGCGCCCCATGTGAGCAACAAAGTCGGGAGGATTTAGAAGCCATCCATCAGGGATCACACCGAAGAAGTAAAAAAAGTTACCTTTGGGAAAACAAGAATTTAATTTATGCATTTCAATTTCTACGTTCAGCTGGAAACCTTCAGAAGACGTTTTGACTTTTTGGCTTGAGCTCCTAACTTTGTCATCTAAAAAAACTAAAAAGCGCAAAAAAAGAACACGGACGAAGAAGAGACACATAAAACACAGAGTGGCGCTAACTTTCAACTAATTTAATCAAGGCAAACCACCCAGCACTCATGCGCGAACACTCTTTCCCATCACGCAAACCACATCTGATAAAAGCAGTCCATAAACACAAATGATGTCAATGATTTAAACATTCGTATCAGTGAAACGTGACTACAGAAAATCATCAAGAGAAGAAACTTTTTTTGTCATTTAGTAAAATCAAAGGCGTGCTAACGCAGTTGTCACCTGAGGACTTTATAAAGTACGCTTCAACTATTTCCCTCTCAGTCTTTTTATTTTCTCTTTTAATAAATGTTGATAATTCTAACAAGGGATCACACCCGTACCGCATGCAATGAACTGCATGGAGTTCCCAAGCTTTGTTACGAACCGCTAGACTGTGTTCACGCGCCCTTTGGTTAAAACACCACCCAGTCTGTCGAATATGCACGCGCCAGGACGTTAGCGAAATTTCTCAAACAACATTAGAGGCACAAGCTGTGTACTGAGTGACGTGCTTCTTCGATGTTAAGCATATAAAATAACGCAAAAAAGACAAGGACAAGAAGTATACAGGACAAGCGCTATGATTCCACTAGTTTAACTGAGGAAACGCAAGCATATCCACACACGACAGGCAAAGCAGCACCACATAAATGTTGATTAATTTTTTACCCGATCATTCAATAACTGAAATTTATTACTATGAAGTAATGAATTTACTATGAAGTAATGAGGCAGTTTCTTCGAGCACCGGACAAGCTTCTGTCTAGTCATCACAAGACAAATTTTTGCCAGCATGCATGGAGCGGAGAAAACAACATTGACATCGTACTTAATTGCTATTTTTTAAGGTTATGCGACACCTTGTGTAAATATGGTATCACTTGAACTCTTGATTTTTTAACTTTTCCTCGTTTACCGTCACATGTGCTGCCATTACTTTTAATCTTTTGTAGGAGTTTCTCAAGCACGCTGGTAATCAAGCGGGCAGGGAAGCCCGCCTTGTCAAAGCATTCTACCTAAAGTTCAAAGCTAGTCGACAAAGCGTTATAACAGCTTTTTTCAAAACAACCTGAAGACAGATGACAGCAATTCCTTGCTTTATCAGCGTAATATGAACGCTATCAAAAGCAAGAGGCTCTTTTTAACGTGGTTTGTACAACCAGCACGTGTTGATCTGTAGAAGTAAGCTGTAGCTCTAAAAACTGAATGCCCCTATTCATGGATAGGTCCCAAATGAACTTCAATCAGTATGACTTGGCCTAAAACAAGTTAAGGATCTTTGTAACAACATCATTAAAAGACATGCCTGAGTGTTCATCCACAAAAACGAAAAAATCGTCTACATATCTGAAATTCTTAAGCACATGCATCGCATTAGGTCCTTCCAGTATGCGCTTGTGAATGGATGCTAAAAATATATCACGCAAAACTGGGGCTACTGAAGAACCAATTTTAAAACCAGCTTTTTGCACATAAAACTCATCATTAAAGTTGACGACCTTCGACCGCAGATACAATTCCAACAACGCCTAAAAGCGGTAACTGCTAACACCCGTAGAATTTTGAAACCCAATTTCTCCTGATTGATTGATCTTGTCCCGAACAGCATTAAAGAGTCCTCCGTGTGGTACCTAATAAAACAAATCTTCTCCATCAATCGAAAATGTCGAATGCGCGTTCGGCATTTTTATCTGTAGAACCTCCACTATTTGATTTGAGCTCTCAAACAAAAAAGGATCATTGCTTGCCATCCCACTCAGGTGACTCTGTAAAAATTGGCTAACCTGAACTTGCCACGTGCCACCCTCTGAAACAATGACTCGTAGAGGGCATTCAGGTTTATTAGTTTTTCCTGTGAAGAACAGCTCCAGGGAACCTTTTTCCGCCTTGTTTGCAGCTTTTCTAACGCTCTGTAGCTGCAATTCCTTGAGCAACCTGAGTGCTGCTGTTTTTTGTTGTTCAGAAAGAAAATGTTTTACCGGCACGAAACTCTTTGTATAGCGGCAGTCGTCCTGTCCAGGAGAAGGCCCTGAGGCAGCACAAAAAAACACCCTCTTTGTCCGCCTCTGACACAGTGAGTCCACTCTCATTTAAAGCACTAACCACTTTCTCAAATGGAGGTTGTTTCTTTTGCCCCTGACTCACTGTGCGCCTCTTGTTGTCCACACCATCGCTGATGGATCTCTCTCGGGCTTGATCCCCCGCACGGTCAGCCACCTGGCGTACTATGGCAAGAAGCTCATGTCGTCTTCACGAGTGCTCGAAGCTGAACTTCGGTCCCTGCTTCAGAATTAATTCTACTTCTCCAGGCAGGTTCGCATCTCCCAGAACGGTGACGTCGTTAGCAGCTGTAACTGCGTTGTTATGTCTTCTCGGTAGATTCAACCGAGCTCGTTGCCACATAAACTCTGGTGATTGGTTTGCCAGCTTCCTTCACTCTGCATACCAGCATCCGTCAATGCGTGAGTCACACCCTTCTTGTGCTCTGACCCGCAGTCAGTCTTTGTACAACCGAACTGGTCTCGAATAATCTATTCAGACTTTAAAATCCTGCAAATCCTTCTTGCTTGGCCCCAAGAAGGCTCCGAAACTCCGAAAAGCGCCCTCACCTCCAGAGGTACAATATTTCTTTCCATGCAATACCCGAGTTTCCGGGACTGGCACGTAGAAACGGCAATGAGGTCCACACAGGTGATCGCTGGGTCTTGTTTGACACATTGAAAATGAAAAGAGCCAGAGTAGGATATATATGCTGAATTAAATCTTTGGATTAGGCTAGTTGGTTTATTGTAATCTAGAGGACTAAAACGAGCAAAAAAAAAACACGGAGAAAGAAGAGACGCATACAACGCAGACTGGCGCTAACTTTCAACTGATTTAATCAAGGCAAACCACCCAGCACACATGCGCTAACACTCTTTCCCATCACGCCAGCCGCATCTAATAAAAGAAAAACCAAAACACCAACGACGACAATGCTTTCAACATTCGTATCAGTGAAACTCGACTACACAAAACCATCTAGAAAATAAACTTCTTTGTCATTAGTTAAATCGTTGGCGTGCAGACGCAGTTGTCACCAGAGGACTTTATAAAATACGCTTCAACTATTTCCTCTCAGTGTTTTTATTTGCTCTTTTAATAAATTTTGTTAATTCCAACAGGGGATCACACACGAACCACATGCAGTGTACTGCAAGGGGTCCCCCCGCTTTGTTACGAACCGCTATACGGTGTTCACGCGCCCTTTCGCTAAAACATCGCCCAGTCTGTCCAATATACACGCGCCCACATGTTAGTGGAATCTCGTAAACAACATTAGAGGCACAATCAGAGTATTGAGTGACGTGAGTGATGCGAACCGGCCTGCAGAAGTAGAAGCAATTCTGAAGCGGGGGCCGAAGTTCAGCTAAGAGCCCTCGGCTAAACGACCTGATCTTCTGGCCATGGTACGCCAGGTGGCTGACCGTGCGAGGGATCAAGCACGAGAGAGAGCCATGAGCAATGGTGTGGATAGCCTGAGGCGCACAGTGGGTCAGGGGCCAAAGGAGAACCCTCCTTTGGAGAAAGTGATTAGTGCTTTAAATGAGAGTGGACCGAATGTGTTAGAGGCAGACAAATAGAATGGTTTCGTCGCGCTGCTTCAGGGCCTTCTCTAGGATAAGAAAATTGCCGCTGTTGCAAAGAGTTTCATGCCAGTAAAATATTTTCTTCCTAAGCAACAAAAAACAGCAGCACTCAGGTTGCTCACGAAATTCCAGCTAAAGAGCGTTACAAAA
>JAZHYW010036310.1:0-19182 GCA_037355805.1 Ixodes ricinus
CCTTTATACTGATAATGCCTACCCAATGGTTGGCTTCCCCATGCTTCGTCGTCGTTGCGCATGCTTCACATATTTGCTACTAGAGGCGCCAAAACCCCATACAAAAATGCAGACGACGCTTCTCCGCTGCCCGCTGCTACACTCCACTTTGACGCCATTTGCGAATTGAATACATTCGTAACCCGTGCTACATAGCTAGCGCAGGGCACCGTCAGTATAGTTTTCATATATAAAATAAGTCTTAACCTTTCTTTTAGCTTTCACTTCTTGGTTTTGTTTCTATGCTAAAATGTTACCAGACCTCTGGTGCTTGTCATAGCGACAACAGTAATAGTTAATCCAAATTAAAAAGGAGACAGACAGGCTGGCGGACTTTTCCGACGTTGTAACAGCAACCAATTAGCGTTTTTATTGCTTCTGGAGCAGAGCCGGAAAACATACGGCCCGCGGACCACATGCGGCAGTCAAGTGATTTTTCTCAGGACCGCGAACGATCCTTCGCTGACCGAAAACCTTCACCCCTCATGTACTCGCACGCCTTGGTAGAAAGGTTCCTGAGAATCACAGCATGCCGTACTGTTGTTTCAGACCATGTGGGTTTCTTCTTATTGAAGTTGTGAACCTGGACAACAAGAAATTTTGCCCTGAGATCATTTTCATTTTCTTTCTGAATAATGCAGCGAAATGACGATATATAAGGGTCCTCCTTGATCTTGTCCAGTTCTTCTTTGTAGCTGTCCACTGTTTGTTTTAACCGCGCAACCTGCAGCTTAAGATCGCGCACCTTTCTCTTCCACCTCTGACATACCCGGACCCGGCAGGAAGTCGCACCTCGAAAGTCAGCACACGTACCGGCATTCATCGCGGTGACGTTAGGGTCCGAGGAACACGCATACAACTCCATGGGATTTTGTGTAACACCTGTATCTTCCACGGCGTAGACACCGGTTTCACTTGACTGTAGAGCTAGAACGGTGGTGTTAAGGATGTTCTGTGCCCTATTGCGCTTCACATCGCGGTGTTAGTCTTGATTTTTCGCCGGCGGTTGCATGTAGGAAGGATAACCTTCAAATACGCTTGGTTTGGCACCTTTTCTTAGCCGCCGAATTTTACACCCTCCTTTAAAGTCCGTTGGAAGAAAGTGCCTACTACATACGGTTGAGTAGCAGGAGGTAGAATTTGGCATCCAGTCTTTTCTTGATATCAGCTTAATCCACTTCTCACGGTCGTTTGTGTTGCTTGGAATTTCATGAAACGACAGCCCCGGCACCTTCTTTCGCGAGTCCGAGTTGCACAGAGGCACACAACAGTAAGGTATGATCGACTTAGAATGCAGCACCAGGAGTCGGGGATAAGTACAAGGTGTTGAAGTGCCCACGATCAATAAATGGAATGGAATGACTGCGCGTGTACGTGTGGCGTCACGGTATGCATGCCAGGAGCCGCAGACAGCCTCGTGCTATTGAGCTATGCCGGCTATGGCTAAGCACTGTAGAGCTCTGCGAGTCAAACGACGACCGAAAAAGTTACTCGTGTCACAAAAACATTACGTGATCACGTGACCTATTTGATCACGTAAGGTCACGTTACCGCGTAACCTAACATGGAAAACTTACGTTATCACATAGCTTAACGTGATAACGTAGCTTACGCTAGCTACAGTTAACTGTAGTAGCAGACAGCGGACAAGCGTCGTCTGCTTTTCTGTATGGGGTTTTGGCGCCCCTTGTAGCAAATATGTGAAGTAGGCGCGACGACGACAAAGAAACCATTGGGCAGGCATTTTCAGTATAAAGGAGGCTGGAAACTTGTTGCTTTTTTTATCGCTTTAGTGGGATTGAGGCATAATGCTAGAGTTCTACTATTTGCCTTGAGATCCAAGTTAAATTTAGAGAAAGCGTTTTTTTTTGTTTATCCCCGGTTTTCTATGAGGCTCGATGTGATTCTTTCTGCCCATAATGCCGGGGGAGACAGAGCTTCGTCAGAAATGGCACTCAGGACGGGCAAGGGCACAGAGCACGCACTCTTAGCAGTAAGTTCAAGTGCTCGAGCTCTGTACTGGCGCCTCCCTTCCTCCTCGCGTTCGCAGCGTTATACCCTATTCACACGGTCAACATAAAGGTTAACATAGGTCCCTTTGCTATTGGCGAATCAGCCCGTGCTCTTGGGTCGCGAGCACACGCCACGCGCGGAAGATCTTGATTGGCCGCGGAGAATAAAGGTCCCTTTGCTAAAGGTACCTTTACGGTCATGTGAATTGGGGGGGGGGTCGTGTGAATAAGTGTGAAACAAGACGTACTTTTGCTTTTCACCACAATAGCCGTTCCGATCGAACCTCGAGGCAAGCACCCGGGGGCACCTTTATGTGGCTAAACAGTCAACGATATATGTGTACGCGTCCACTTGCGCATCTTGAGCTCCTATCAAAGCTGTTAACGCACTCTTTTCACTTCTTCTGAAGTGACACAAAGAGTTGTCCGCGAACAAACACCAACACGCGACTCTTGACGTCACGCCACTACGGTGGCGTTCCCATTGGGGGGTGAGTGCGCAGAAGCTTCACTTTACGCGAATCTCGCCCCTGCGCGCGAGCGGTGGCCACACTTAGTGTGGGCTTGTTTGAAACAGCGCGTTGGCCTATGGGGCCTATGGGGAGCATTCACTGGCTGCCATATTTGAGTGCTTCGTTGAGAGTGCATGCGCAGAACGAGCTCACATTTATTGGCTGCTAAGATCGCCAATGTTGATGGTGTGGAATGCACGAGGCAAAAATACTGTGGAAGCTCGCCATCAGCACGCGCTCAGCATTCGCGCACACAGCTATGGCCGCCAGTGAATACTTCCTATAGACAATTACAAGCATGGTGCTGCGACTGGCGCCCAGTGTGTGCAATAACGTGCAGCGTGCGCGTGGGAGAAGCTCTGGCAAGCTTGCATTCGCACAGTCTCGTCCTAAAACTCTCGTCTGCACCAGCAGAGACATATAGCGGCGGCCTCTCGCCCCACTTGCAATCGTCAACAGACCAGAATTTTTGGCGTTTTAGCGCGCGGCCATGTATTTTGCCGACTGGGTTGCCGCCCTGCGGGCATTTCACGGGGACACTGTATGGAATTCATAGAGTAATATACACAAGGTAAAGAGAAGAAACTGTCATAGGCCCCAGCGGCCCATATAACACGCAGCGCACCTAGAGGGCATGATTAAAAGTTCATAGGGCAGCTTTCCGGTTCCGGTATGTATAGTTTTTTCTATTCGAATAAAGTGGTTTTGCTCACGGGCATGAAAAAGCGGCTTCTTGTTATCTTGAGTCACGACTTGGCTGGATTATGTACTGTATTAACATGTATATACAACTTATAAGTGCAGTTCTAAACTTACAAATAGCAAACTCTGCGAGGTAAAAATTAGCCGACATCACACAACAAGAATTATATTTTGCTGCAGTCAAAATATTCGACAAAATTAGCTTATGGAATATTATAAGTAAGACAGGAATTGATTCAAATACAATTTATTTCTAGCTTAATGATGCAGAGGTGAATCACTTCAAGCGTAGCATGTCTCCTAAGATTGCGATGAATATTGTCACGAATGACGGTTGATGAGGCGATGATAACTGAAGGAACCACACGTTTAATGGGGAGAACCTGCGCCCAAAACAAAAAAGGAACAGAAGAGAACTAGCAGAGCGTCGCGGGCGTCGATACTAAATGCGTACTAAATGAGACAAAGATACCCGGGAAAGCATGCCTCATGGTTATTTGCAAACCAAGAACATGTGGCACGATAATTTACGAAGCTCAAGCAATATACATCTTTATCAGAGAGTGTCACAAAGTCACAGGTCACAGGATAAAGAATCTTCCCTATAAACCACCCAAAAATCCACCAGCTAGCGTGGTGTACCATAGCGCCATAAGAAACAGTTTCCACGTCAGTTTTGATGCATGAATTCGGCATACTTTAACATTTTGTTTTTGATTGAAACAGAAAACACCAAACAATACATTAGAGATTAAACCAGGTACGGAGAGATTAATAAAGACAAAAACTGCACTGTTAAATTAAATACTTTTTAGCTATGACAGCAAAACTTCAAATTAAAAATACACCATTTTCCTTTGAGTTTGTCTAATTGTTTCCCAGAAAGACCAGATCGGAAACGTATTTTACCTAGGTTCCTGTTAATGAAACTGACATGCCAACAGTGACGCCCTCGGCAGAAACATCTTGAAAAGCCTTTTCTGACACTTCTCAAAACAAAGACGCCAAGAACCGACACCCGAAAGTGTTGCAAACAAAACAGCACACACGTTTGAAACACGTTCTAAACTCTCTGCATTGGCAGAGGAAGTGAGATTCTAGCTGCTTGATGAAATAAAAAATAGCCTCTGAGGGTAAGATTAGATTCTCAAGCAGAGTACCGGGCTGTATGATACGCTTAAAGATCAGAAAATATTGGTGAGGCGCTGTCACCTTCTGCGACTTGTCCTTCAGCAAATCAAAACAGACAGTTCTGAGTTATTTTCTCGAGAAAAAGTTTGATACCAAATCTCTGACATATAATGTGCTGGAGTCGTCAATTACACTTGATTTTGTCTTCGACCTAAAAGGTATATTCGTTCTTTTCAACTTTTTGACATCGCCTGGTGTGGTACCGCTTAACGTAGTGTTTGCGATTAGCCATTAGTAGATCTCCAAAATTTCGGTCTGTGAGTCAGTCAGCCACCCAAATGAGGCGACTGATCTCTTGGTTGTAAATGAGCAATTTAGTTGGCGCTGTACGACTGCCTAGCCTCGGTCCTTTAATGGACGTCACGCAAAATGATTACACAAGCTCCTATCGATAATACGCCCCTTAGGCCTATAGTACTAAAGTTTTGAGTAGCGCCCGCAAGGAAATAAATCAAATGCCTTTAGTTCGGGGCCTGGTTTCTGAAAGAAAACATGAACAAAAAGCTCAATGTCTAGTATCTTTAGCTTTCGGTACAGAATGCTAAAAGCGCGAGTGGCAGTTTTTTGTTTTGCTAATTGCATGTCTTTTTCTAGTTTCTTTGAAAGTTTGGTTAGCTTGCGGGACAGTCGCATGTAAAGGAACCTTCCTCGATGATAGAACACTACTTTTTCTCTCAGCCATGCCTTACATGGTCGCGTCTGTCGGACCCTGCAGCTGCACTTTATTCTAGCGTCCTTGCAGACGCGCTCTACCACCGCACTCCTCCCCCCACCTCCCCCAAGACATCAACACATAGCAACAGGCCTATCCAAATAGAAGCATGCAGCGGCAGATATTTACCTTTGGATCTCGATCGGCGTTCGGCGTTGAATATCACCGGAGTTCGCTCCACGTGACCCCTGCGTCGCGTTGCATACTGGCAGAGTTTTTTAGAGTCGGAGCATCTTTCGCTCGGGTCTATGTCCCGCGGCCTTGTAGTCCGCACTCACACTACGGACGCGCAACTCTTCTCCTTCCCTCTCTCCAACAGCTGCGCGTTACTCTCTCCGCTCTCTCTCTCTACCAGCTGCGTACTAGCGCGGGCGTTCGCTTCTACTCACACCGCGCGCGCACGCGCAACTCTCCTCCTCTAGTCTCCTCTCCTCAAGTGTGAAAAAAGATAAACGGCGAGCGGCGAGCGTTTTAAGTTCCTCTGCCGCGAGCCGCGACGAAGGCTCGCGTAGGGGGTCGCCCGCTAGGGCAGTCGGTGGCGCCATCTCTCGACGTCAGCACGCAACTGACTCTTCCTCGGAACTAACACGATGCTCCGCATCACCCCATGGTTCCCCTCGGGAAGATGGTGTAATTTTTCTCCTTGCCCTCTGAGAGGTGCAACCCTGCCGGACAAACGAAGACAGTTTCGACCGTTAGACCGTGAATCACGTGGAACCTTTTGAAAAGGTTCTTCCGAGACCGCAGACGTATCACATTAAGTTTGCACAGAAGTTTAGAGTGAGGAACGGTATCGAAGGCTTTATATAGGTCTATGAATATCGCATCCACTTGGTTGCCAATGTCGAGAGACTGAGTGATGCCGTGAGTAAATTCAGTTAGTTGCGAAATTATGCTGTAACCACGTCGAAACCTATGTTGAAGATCACATAAAATGTTGTTTGTTTCAAGGAACACCATGATGTGTTCGTAGATTATGTGTTCTCATAATTTGCATAAATGAGATGTTAAAGAAACTGGCCTGTAATTAGTTAACAAATGTTTGTCGCCAGATTTATACAATGAAAGGACTTCTGCAAGTTTGCAGGACGAGGGAACCGTCGCAATTGACAGCGATTTCTGAAGAATAATAGCGAGGTACGGACTAGTCCAAGGAAAATATCGAACGAGAAATGAATTATGAATGTTGTCAGGGCCAAGGCTTTTTTTAGTATCTAAATGCAACGCCATGTTTAGCACGCCCTTATCACACACAGTTACATCACCAATTGTAGACTGTGAATCATGAATGAAACGAATAATTTCAAAATTGTCCATTCTAAACAACGATTGGAAGTATGTATTGAACGCAGTGGCGATAGTGGGTCGCTACATATGCTACGTCATGGATTGTAAAAGAGTCTGAAGTAGAACTAGCGGGTAAAATCGATTGCCAAAATTTGCGTAGGTTGCTTTTCATTATAGATCTTGCAGTGTAACTCGAAAATAAAAAGTTCTTTGCCGAGTTAATTTTAAGTCGAAGTTCCTCCTTCGTTTCGATAAACTGGGAAATCTTCTGGATCACTGGAACGTCTTAAGCGCCGGAGTCCATTGACACGACGTGTAGATGCAATATTTGTGATGTTAACCAATAAACGGGAAAGTTTTTTTCTTAGTTTTAGTAGGCCCGAAACGCAAAATACGGAGTCCAACGATCTGTTAAAAAAACAAACAAAAAAACGATTTAGACAATCTACATTACTGAAGATACTGAGCTGCTCGAAGCTATAAAAGATAACACTTAGCATGTCAATAATTGACACATCGTCTGTACGGTTAAAGTCGTGAAACATGTAATAAAAAAACGCGTTTTTGGAACCGAACAAGTGATTGAAACCAAAACAGCCTTGTGATCCGATATGTCATCAACGACCTCACAATTAATACCGTTTTTCAAGAAGAGGTGAACTAATGAAAACCAAGTCTAAGACTGACGTCTGTCTAGTACACTCTGGACCACTTGTTTCAGACCACATGACAACGAAAAGTTTAGCAACTTTGTACATATTGGAGCATCGTGACCAGTAACTGTTAAAGAAGGCCATCTGAGGCCAGGCAGATTGAGATCGCACATACAGATTAGGTTTGAGGAATTCAAATTGAGCATGTGCATAAAGTCACAGAGGACATGTGTCTGATCGATAGGGGAACCAGGAGGCCGGTGACGACGCCAACTACTAAGGAACATACTTTCCAAAGTAAAGCTTGAACCATACTAATTCAATTTCGGAAGATCCTTGATTCACAGAGAACTTCATGTCGGACCGTAAGAAAATAGCAACACCACCACCTCTACCGCAATTTCTATTGCCTCCAGTCACACAATAACCCGGTGGTGTTACTTCGGTATAGTATATGCCGTCATGTAGCCATGTTTTCGTGACGCCAGCAACGTGAGCTGAGTGGAAGGAAACTAATGAGAGAAGTTGGGAAATTTGTTTAGTAGGCGTCTAGCGTTAACATTCATAACACGAAGTTCTTGGTAACGACGCCGGAGTCAACAAGGACTGCTAGAAGAGGCTGCAACGGTAGCCTCAGCAGCGCGTTTAGTACACTTTACCAATGCGTTGGCGGCGTAATCCCAATTATATCTGACGTTATCGATAAATACATGGTCAAAACAAAAGCGGACACTACAGCCATTTTTACGAAAAGAAGCGGACCCGGCCCACATTTTCTTCCGAATTGAACGCACGTGAGGGGAGAAATCTTCCGATATACGAAACTCCGATTCTTTCAGTATGGCGCAGTTCTTTAGGACACGAAATCTTTCACGGAAATCAACAACTTCATAAGGGCAGGGCGTGAACGACCGTCCTGACTTCTACGAAGTCTATGAAACATTTCAATTTGCGGGCAATAGACCGATCTCACCAGCCAGTTTGACTACGCCACCGCTGCCGCAATGCATCAAGGGAACTTTAGTCTTTCTGCACGTGCGACAACCACCCTGGAACTCTGCCCGTGTGGAGCACGAGACACCACGAGCCCTCGCATGCACACCCGTCTGCCTCCTGTGTACTCAAGTTATGGCGGCGTCACGCGCGCGCCGAGCGCTTAGTGAGATCGGTCTACTCATTGCCAGTCTCCGAGAAAAACTTTGAGCCATTGGACACTGACTCTTCATTACTTTCGTTAACTTACTCTGGGAGTCCGTGCAAGATAAGATTTTTTTTTCTGCGGGAGTGGTCGTCTAAGTCGTTCTTTCTTGAAACGAGCCTACCTACGACATCAGTGAGTGATTTAAACTCAGTGAGCAAATTCACACCAGGTGCACCAGAGTCACCAGACGTACTAGGCAAAGACTCAAAAGCCGCCACACGTGACTCGAGAGCATCGAATCGGAAGTTCACTGATAGGTAAAAATAACTTGATCTCGGCAATACCTTGAGCCAGTTTCCTATGACCTGCGAGCAATTGAGCAAACATATTTGCAACCGTGGCCTGGTCGCCAACATCTGCATAGTCGCCATTACTACCACTACCATGTGCAGCCGTCGAGTTCTCCGTGGTCGAATCACGTCTAGATCGGATGTTCGGCCCCGGGTTAGCTTGGCTATTCTTGGTTGCTTTGTTCGGTCCTGGGTTGGTATCGACATCCCCGCTCAAGAGAAGGCTACTCAAGCAATATACTATTTTCAAAGTAAACGTCAAAGAAACAAAGAAGCTGGCCGTTACCATGTGGGCAAGGAAACAGAAGTAAGAGGTGGCCAACAGAACGGGCACAATAAGCGTTTTCAAGATAACATGCCTGCGTGAAAAACAGACAGCGATTGAGCACCGTTCCAGCGCTGCTGTCACCTTGCCCACTGAAGGCAAAACCAGCCGGAGGACATTTTATATCCTTCTTGACTAACGTCACGGTGCTTGCTCTGTCGAAGATTGGTCGATCCTGGGTGACGTCATCGAAGAGAATGACTTGCGGAATGCCGGCAAGCATGAAGTCGGACGAGCCACCATGGTTATCATCCATTTTGGAGATAGTGCAATCCGTGCGCATGCAAGCCGGGTTGATCACGTACTGACTGGGAGCCGACGAAGCATTGATGACCGACGTGACATGGAAGCGGCGGCCTGCAGCGTTGTCGAGCACGGAATGGGCAAGTCAGGCGAGGAACTGCGTGAAAGACAGAGAGCGATTGAGCGTCGTTCTAGCGCTGCGGTCACATTGCCCACTGATCCTTATAAAGGCCCGCGCTTTCGTGATTAAAACAGTTGGAATTTGGATCTGAAGCTAGTCGAATGTTCCTACATTTGTGAAGCACGCTCTACTAATAAAATGGTTGAAGGGTTGTTTGAAGTTCAATATTGATTCTGAGAATAAATGGCGATTTTAAATCTAACTTTGCTCTAGAAAACGTTTCCTGCGTCCGATATTGGCAAACATTAAAATTTGTTTTAAACATTTCTTTAGGAATTTTTATTAATCGTTAATGATTGGAATTAATTACACAATAAGTCCTGTTAACAAAATACAGAAATATAAACCCCGAAACAAAAAATAAAGACATCAGGGCCCAGTTAGCTGAAGCCGGTTAACTTCGACCGTGGTAAAAAGTTAACCGCATTTCCCTACTAGGTACGTACAAGTACCTAGCTAGCTATGGCGAGGAATGGATGCGCGATAGCTCTGTGTTTTGTTATGAGGTGGTAGCTCGTATCATATAATGGTATTCTTTTAAAACTTTCCAGAAAAAGAGGGACCCAACAGGTACGCGCGCTGTCAGCTAAGTTTTCGCGACGCAACGAGACATGCAAATTAAAATTAAGAAAAAAAAATGCGTTGCTTGTGGTACAAGAAGTTACCAGGGGTACACATAAGACTCCTTACGTGTAGGAATGAGAAAGCATTCCTAAACTCAGCGCGCCCCGCTGTCCGCGACACGGAGGAAGAGGGCAGCGCGCCCTGATACTCCACGGCGCGACAAACCTTGAAGCAGAGCGTAGAACACGTTAAAAGCGGGAACTTCACGCTGACCCTTACCCCCCCCCCCCCTCCGGGCTTCCGGTCACGCCTGGCACGTGACGCGGGAAAGGGGGGGGCGATGAGCTGCCGAGCGCGCGCCACCCGCTCTGTAGTTGCTTGTGTTTCGCGGTCACAAAGAACACCGGCTGCGATCCATGGGCGACGCATTAGTTGCTTGTTTTTCGCTGTAACAGACAACACCGGCGGCGCTCCATAGGACAGTTACTGCTTTCGCATTAATAATACGTAATGTAAAACCCAATCAACCCGTGTTTGGCAAATTAGTCAATGGTCTAAAGTCAAGACAAGCCTCGTTGAAATTCCCTTTCCAGAGCGAGAAAGGACGACGAAATTCAGTGCCAGAAACAATGAGCAAGACGTGAGCAGTGAAAGCTGGGTGGCACACCGACAGCCATGATTGGCTAGCACGTAAGAACTCTACATAAATCCTCCTTCATAAAATTTAAAACTGCGTACTTCGGCCCTAGTGGAATGTGGTGTGCAACCTGCTTCTGAGTGCCATCTCTGTCCGGCCGATCGAGTCAAGACAACCCACTACGATTCCAAAGACGTCGCCATGTCAACCATTACTATACCTATTTAGGCTTAGGAATGGCCAGAATCGAAAGACGATCTGAGAAATTGGGCGAGATTATTGCGCTTGCTTTGCGGTTTACGCGAGGTAAGGGAAAGCGAAAGCCTCCTGCGCGATTCATTGCTAAAAAACAAAATGTGCCCGATAGTGCAGCGAGTAGGGCATATTAGTTCCAAAGCGAGCCACCTCGCTCGTCGCGCATTCCCGAAATTCTGCATGGACGACTCTAAATGGTGAAGCTGCTCCAGTGTCGATGTGGTGCTGGACATGCGTCGTCTGCGCAAGTTGACGTCGGTTGAAATCGAAGAGGTTGTGGTAGGTCGTAAGTAGGTTGGTTAACGCTTCATGCTGTGCGGCGGTCAGAGAAGGGTCTATCATTTTTCCTACATTTTCAAGAACATCTGTTGAAGGTGGGAAAGCGACATGTGTCGTTGCTTCAGACAGAGTAGCGAAGTTGTGCTCAAAGTGTGCGGTGATCGTAGCCAGATGGGTACCGCGGGGTAAAACCCGTGGTTGGGGAGAGGGATTGGTGGCGAAAAGAAAAACTTTGCCATCTGTTGGTGCGACAAGGCTGTACGGAATAATAATATTCTTTTTCGTGAAAGCATTTGACAGGGGTTCAACGAGGCAGCTTGGGGCTGAAAGCGAATGATCCGGCACAAGGACGATGGCGAGAGCGGAGTGAGGGGGAACGATGTAGTCGTCATCGGTGTGGAGGGGAACGGAACAAGAGAGTGAGGAGTCGTCTATGATGTCAGTAGAACTCAAGTGCAGTTCGCGGCTGGCACAATCGATGAGGGCATCGGCGGCTGACAAAAAATCCCATCCTAAAATAAGGTCGGCCACACAACTGGAAAGGACAGTGAACACAATAATATGAGTGATGCCACTAATAGATATCGGCATGGTGCAGCATCCAAGAGGTTGTGTGAGCTCACCATTACCCAAACGCAAGAAATGTCCAGAAGTTGGTGGAGTCAACACTTTGTTTAAGCGGCGGCGAAGCTGGTCAGACATGCAGGATTTTGCGGCCCCTGTATCGACTAATGCTGGGATTAGCTGTTGATCCACCGTTACCAATATAGTTGTTG
Source organism: Ixodes ricinus (assembly GCA_037355805.1). Lineage (NCBI taxonomy): Eukaryota > Metazoa > Arthropoda > Arachnida > Ixodida > Ixodidae > Ixodes > Ixodes ricinus. The sequence continues at coordinate 11,860 of JAZHYW010036310.1, forward strand.
GGTAAGGACGAAAAGGATTTGCGACAGTTCGTGCTGATGCAGCCTGACCTCCGGCGCCAAGGCAGGCTGCAGTGTTTAGTTTGACGCCTGGTTGACGACGGATGTGTTGTTGAACGGCGATACGGAGCGCTGACGTCTTGGGTATGGAGAAGATGATCGAGGTCGGCGCGGCTGGAAACCAGAGGAGGATGGGAGGAGGGTAATCGATGTTTCGACTGGCATCAGTGTGGTCAGAGTACCTAGAATTGTTGGCTGGGGAACGGCCGTAAGTTTCGGCGTCGATGCGGCGATGACAGTAGCGGATGACATGACCGGGGTTATGACAGTAGAAGCAAACTGGTCGGCGGTCTGTTGTTCGCCACAGTTCTGTTCTTCGTGGTTGTGCATAGGGTTGGGGTGGCGTCTGCATCATATTTTGTGGTTGCATTGGAGCACATAATGGCGGTACATGCTGGAGAGCACAGACAGGTGGCGACGAAGCAGCTGCTGAGGCGTATGTGCAGGGTACAGAAGACTCCCGATGGAGTGCGGATCGAAGCTCGTCCTTGATGATCTGTTGTATGTTGGGCGCGGGCGCCTCGTCGGGTTTGGCGAACGAGTCGGCAGGCGTTTTTGAACCGGGCAGTGAGGATAAAAACTCACGTAGTTCTTCGCGGATGATGGCGCGAATCAGCGTCGGAAGGTCGGTGGCAGAAGTTGGACTTGAGACTTCTGGGAGGCGAGCAAAGGGTGCCTTTAGGATTCGTCCACTCTGAAGGTCCTCGTAGTGCTTGCACTCGGATATGAGTTGCTGAACGGTCGTAGGAGACTTAGGGGCCACGACTGAAAACAGTTCTTGGGACAAGCCTTTAAAGAGGTGGCGGATTTTGTCGTCCTCTAACATATTCGCATCGACACGACCGCAAAGGCGAAGGACGTCCTCGGTGTACGATGTGGAGGATTCAGTAGAGGCTTGATATCTGCGCGACAGCGTGTCGCGAGCCTGTTGCCGGCGGCGCTCAGGGGTGCCAAAAACGTCTGCGAAGGCGGCTTTAAATGCGTCCCATGAATTAATTTCTTCTTCGTGGTTGTCAAACCACTGGAGAGCGGTGCCCTTAAGGTAAAACACGACGTTGGCTAGTTTTAAGGTGTCGTCCCAGCGGTTGTGCTCGCTTACTCGGTCGAAGGTTTTGAGCCAGTCATGAACGTCGGCATCATGAGTACCTGCGAAGTCGTGGGGATCCCGTTGCCGGTTCTTGACACGGGGCCGTTGTTCAGTGGCGGCTGCCTGTCTGGTTTCGTCGGGCATCTGGGTGAGGGTCGAGCGGCCGCTGCGGAGCTCCGTCACGACAAAAAGGGATCCAGAGAAGAGGACGGGGACTGTTAAGCAACCTCCACCAAATGTGAGGAAAGGAATACACGGATATTCAATGGGGGATGTTTAGGTACAAGGGATATGATCGGTGATCGAATGTTCGCGGTCCACAGTACGAGCGCGAGCCTGCTCACTTCAGTGTCCTTGTCGTCGTCCTTTCTCTCCGGCTTCCTAACAATATATATATATATATATATATATATATATATATATATATATATATATTCATCAGGTTCGTTTACGAAAACAAAAATGCTTTGAGGCACAATGTCTGAGAGCTATTCCGTGCTCTAAAAACTTGAAGATCCACGATCATAGCCACTTTGAAGAATTAAAAAGTATTTAGAACCGAAAAGGTGAAAAACAACCTTTCCCAGAAGCAGAGCAATATTCAGCAGTAAAATATCTGTGCATACATCTTTTCCCGTGTTTAGTTGGTGACACTCGGCTGCAAGAAATTGTGCTAATAAGAACCTAGTACGTTATATACGTGCGAACGGTCTCTGCTGAGTGTTCGCCTAGTGAAACTAGAGAATTGGATTGCACTCAAGATACACTGAATGGTGTTAGAACCTTTCAAACTACTTCAATTCTTTTTCTTCTGTCTTCTAAATTCTCTGCAGGATGCAATTTAAAACTTTGCATCAATGCTTGGCGAGTCGTAGGATTTCCATTCAACCACACTATGCGATACTGGAAGGGGTGAATGCCTGGGAAGATTAGCTATAAAAATAAAGTATAAAAACGCGTAGAAGTAGTTACTCAAATGTCCTTGATAGTTGTGAACTAAAGGCACCTGCTGCTTTATTGCGCTTATTTTGTGCTTTAGTTAGCCACGACTTGAATTCGCGTCTGTTGTGTGGAACTTTCCATCACATAGCGATTGCAGACGCATTGAAATGGTACAAAGGCGTCAGATACGCATAGTCTACGATAGGCATTTTAACAGGATAATCTGTTTACGAGTATAATTTTATTGTTAAAGTTTCAAACCTCAGAACCCTAATTGACCGCAGGCATTGTCGAGACGTGGTGTTTTTACAGAAACTCATACAAGGTCGTTTCGCTGTACCTGATGTTTTGAGTAGTACAAGCTTACGTGTGTCAGCTAAACATACGAGACTCTGCGGTACGTTTTATCCTGACAAGCAGATTGAAGGGTCGTCAATGCATAGAATTCAACTCTTTTCTAATAGCCTTGTGCAGCATGATTTCCTTTCCATGCCTTATTTTACTTTGAATACCACGTTGTGTGTGTAATTTGTTTTATTATGACTGATGTTTCACTCCTGTGAAACATCACTCTTTGCATGTTCACGCCTTTGCATGTTCAACTCATTGTGACTTTTATGTGCACCAATATCAATGCCTTCACGGTGTTTTGGGCATGCAATAAATACCGATAGCAATACCAATACCAAAGTTCCCTAAAGAATTAGGATGGTATTCATTGGCACAACTACGAAAAAATGTGCGCTTCAAGTTATAGAAGCGCAGCTCTATAGGCGCTCTAAAACTTGAAGCGCAGATGGCCGCCGTCACCGTCGCCGTCAGCGTAACCGCGCGTTGCATTATGGGACGCTACCCGTATTGACGTCACACGTGACGTCACGTGCGACGTCACCAGGGTCTCGATAGACGTCATCACTTGCTTTCCCACTAAATTTAGCGGGGAAAGAGAGGAAACATTCCCGCTAAAATTAGCAGGCAATTTTTTGCGCTAAATTTGGCGTCGCAATTTCTTCCCCAATTTTTTCCGCTAAACTTAGCGAAAAAATTTCCCGCTAAAATTAGCAGAAAATATTTTTCGCTAAATTTAGCGGGACAAATTTTCCCGCTAAATATCCCCCACTAAATTTACCTGGTAAACTTCCCCGCTAAATCTAGAGGAAAAACTTCCCCGCCAAATTTAGCGGAAAAATTTCACCACTAAACAGCAGAACATTTTCCCCCAGTAAATTTTGCGGGAAAATTTGCCCGCTAAGTTTTGCGGAAAAGTTTTCCCCTAAATTAAATGGAGAATTTTTTTCCGCAAAATATAGCGGAAAACGTCCCCCTTAAATTTAGCGAAACAATTCCCCCAATAAATTTAGTTGAACATTTTTTTAGCTAAAAATATTCCCCGCTTAATTTAGCAGAAACATTTCCACGCTAAATTAGAGCGGGAAATATGCGAAAATTTCCGCTGAAGTGGGAGACGAGCGGATTAGGAAAAGGGAGGGGAGGAGGGTCATACCCTCCCCTCCTCAAGAGCTGCGCTCTGATTCGGCATTGCAGAGATTTGTAAACGTCTTTCATTTTTTATACAGCATCTGTACTAATACAATAGGCATTATTAGCTCATCCTATTTATAACCTCCAAATTACATATCAAAAGAAATGATCACACACAGAAAATACGGGAACTTCGCATCAGGACGGAAGTTTATGAAAAAAAGTTTTTTGTTAAATCCCTTAAGGACTGGAATGCCTTGTCGTGTAAAATTGTTTGTGCCGTAAATGCTGAAAAATATGTCTCGTGTTTATTCGCTCCCTGCGATAATGCCTGATGGCACTGCAGGGCCACCTTGAAGAAAGAATAAAGAGCTCATGGGAGTATTTTTCTATAACTAAAATAGTAAGTCTTTACTTCTTTTTTAGCATGGGGCACACAAATCCATAAATACCGACAATTCAAGGTACTCCGTAGCCTCGGAAGTTGGCTTGTAAATTTACTAACAATTGAAAGTAAACAAAAGCCTTAACTGCACGATGAACTGAAGAGAAGTACTTGCATTGCTATCCGTTTTGCATAGATTAGGCCAGGCTTTGTGTTGTTACGCCAGAGCGTACAATAACAATGAACCAGTTAAATGGGGAAGTTGGTAAATAATTTCTAACTAATAATTTATTATATGACAGAGAAGGGAAAACACGCAGCTTCGTGTTATGACGATCATTCTTCTGGGTTCCATTAAAGAACGCCTTTAGGGGAAAAGCTGAAAACTCAGCGTGTCGAGCTTCTTCCTCCGAAGAAATTATAGAACAAAAAATAAAAAAGACAGGCAATGCATTGCATTGCACACATACACCCTGTACTAAAAACAAAAGGTGAACATAAGCAGATTGAACAACTAGAATATAAACAATAATATATATATATATATATATATATATATATAAATGTCACAGATACACATAAAAATATCTATATTTAACTGCAGTGTGCTTTTTTATTTGTTTGATTTTATATATTTGTTTAAAGTAGTGTCGTATATCCTAGTTTTATTCTGTGTTTATGTTTAGCTTCGGTTCAATACAAACAGAGTACCAGTGCGCAATGTAGTCTATAAATACTACTAAAATTCGTACATATGCTCCGCCTTTTTCTTTAATTTTGTTTTGTGCTTATTGTTTTGGTAGGTTTTTGTCTCGTGACATAAACGTCTGGAAATGTTAAATTTAGATTGCGCTTGCTTCGTGTCAGTCTAAAGTTCTCAAGAAGGCTCGTTTGAGGCCCTTATTATCGGGCACGTATTTTGACAGGATGGTTTCTGGAAAAGTTCCAGTTTCTTTTAGAGCGTCCCATGTGTACTGTGGAGCTCAAACTCTCGACGCCTGACAATCAGCCCTACCCAGATATCCTGTGATCCCTGTCACCTCTGCTGCCACGTGCTAGCTGTCAAGTCCGTTCTTCTCGTCAAGTGGCGATTAAAATACACAGCCTAAAGTAGCTCCAAAAATAGAAAGTTGCATTTTTATTTATTGGGGCTTCTAGCACGTGGAGCCACAGCAGGACTCGTGTATAATTCACTCACGAGAGAACATATTACGCACAATGAAAAATTGCAAGCTTATTTGCAAAGGAAAAAAATATCATCAGAATTCACAGCACAAGAAAGCTTATTCTAACAATTGATAAACCCGACAAAAGTACAAACGTTTGAAATGCTTTGTTCAAGATGTGGTTTACATGGCAATTGTGCTGTGTTATTCCGGCGTGGTTTAAGATACCGCAATGCATTTCAAGGTGTTTAGTTCGTAGAAATCATAAAGTATCTAAAAAAACAGCTTCATTCTACTCTTTTTCCTTCTAGCTTTCAGACTATTTAACTTTGCTTGACCATTGAGTATAGTAGCGAAATCGGGTGGTCTACGATAAAAAACAAAGATCAAATAGCAATATATTTCGAATTCTTTTTCAATAAGAATTGTTGTGACCAGTAAATGGCTCACAGACAGAACTGGCATGCTCTGTTGTAGATTATCCGATCTGGTAGAAGGTGACAAGAGGAAAAGGAGGTCGAGGAGCGCAGAACCCCGAGAGCATGAACGGCACGAGAAGAACGATAAACCGACACCATCGAAACAAACGTGCCCTGGATCTCTTCCTTAACATGCTCCATGATTGGCAAAATCAAAGATTTTTAAAAACTGCCAAATTCACTTTTAGACCCGCATGTTCTAATTTTGATTTTACCATCTAGATCAGGGGTGGCCAGGCTGACCGGGACTAAGAGCCGCAAAACAAAACCACGAAACTTCAGAGAGCCGCGGGAAGGGGGGGGGGGGGGGAGGTCAACTTTTCTTTAGAGTAATAACCGAAACTCGAACTACTTTCTATCTATCGGAGTCAAAAGCAGTCCGACTGTACGTAAGGTAGCAGTAGCACGTGACTAGCTAACCGCAACCTGTCGTTCAATTTAAAACGCGTTTCATTTTTTTTTTAAGCGCTCGTGTGACCGAGAGGGTGGCGAAGGAGGGGAGGGTAGGAGAGGGAGCCGCGAGCTGCACTCTGACTTGCGAAGAGCCGCATGCGGCTCGGGAGCCGCAGCTTGGCCACCCCTGATCTAGATATTCTGAAAAAGCTTTTCGTGCATACCTGCTCAACATGAAGGCAAGAGTGTAGTTCCCTTATGAGGTGAACTCCTAAATACTCACTGGCCTGATTTCAAATCTGTCATTTTTTTTATTCCTCGATAAAAAAACACAACAAATTCTAGCAGATTGCATATAGCGATGAATATAGTTGCACGGTATGTTCTTTGAACAACTAGCTTAATTAGAGTTATCCGGAACATGGGAGCGCATAGCTTCGGGCACTATCCAGTCTTTTATCTACTAAGAAGAAGTAGTCGATTTCAATTAAAATTACTCTCGCTTAAAAAAGCATTCAGTTTGGTTACTAGATTACTCAAGAGGAAACGTAATTGAACATTATTGGAAGAAAGTGACCGTCACTTCTACCATTTCTTCAGATTTTCAATACGACACCTTTTTTCGCCGGCTTGAAAACGGGCCTTTCGTACCGTCCATCATTCGAATAAAATCACCGAATTATTAACTACTTATCTTTTTAATCCAGCAATTTTGCTAGTGCACTCAACCTGTCGGAGATTTGGTTCGAGGAATCCTTGGTAGAAAAACTTGTACAAACAGAGGCCGCCATTAGAAACGGGAGGGGAAAAAAGGAATGGTTACAAGTACACAAAACGTCATCATATTACATTCTTAAATATTCCTGCGCCTCTACTTACCCGCAAAAGAGACTCAAAAATACAATCTTTGTGATCTAGGAAATCAGCTCAGCGAATGATGAGGCGGGACATCTGTTTAGACCTTACAGTCAGCTTAAAGTGTGCGCTGTGGCGTTTGCAATGCCAAAGAATGACGCTTTGCTTTGTGTAATTCCACCGCGCAGACTTCATTTGTAGGTCTAAACGGATGTTCCGCCTCATCACTCCGCTTAGCTGATTTCCTAGATCGCGAAATTGGCTTTTTGAGTGTCTTTTGTGGGTAAGTAGACGCGTAGGTATTTATTAGAGTTTACTGCTGTGATCACTTCACAATAAACGTAATCAGATTATTAGGAAATTATCCCAAAAGTAATTGATTACAAGTAATTTGATTGCTCGGAATAAGTACCGTACAAGGCTGGTACTAGCAGATCGCTGAAATGTCCCCGGCACTCAACTTACAGCGCATCCGTA
>JAZHYW010036311.1:0-10797 GCA_037355805.1 Ixodes ricinus
CCCACACCTACAAGCACGTGCAGCGTGCACTGGAAGGTACCCGTAAAACCTTGGTTCTCGTGTTTATTTCCGAGTGATTACAGGCTCCGCCAAATATACCTTCGCGCGCATGCTCCATGTGCTTAAAGCTTGTTGTTGTTGTTGGTCGTTTTGGTGGCATTGGGGCATAACTCCCGAGTTTTTCTATTGGCCTCGAGATCCAGATTAAATCTAAAGAAAGCGTTCTTTTGTTTTCCATAGTTCTCTATGAGGCACCTGGTTATTCGCTCTGCCGAGAATGCGGGTAAAGACAAAGCATTCACACTAATGGCACACATCACGGAAAAGGGTACGGAGCACGAGCTCATATAGCAGATGGTTCAAGTGCGCGAGCGCTGCACTGGCGCCTCCCACGGCTTCCGCCTCGGGTTCGTAGTATTAGCTTTGCTCCAGTAAGTGTAAAACAAAGCGCAGTTATGCTTTTCACCACATGAGCCGTGCCCATGGAATCTCGAGGCGAATGGTCGGGGGCCACTTTCTGTAGCTGTAGAGTGAAAGGTATTGGTACGCGTTCACTTGCGTATCTTGAGCTTCCAACAAGGCTGTTTACGCAAACTCATCACTTCTTCTGAAATCCCACAAAGAGTTGTCCGCGAATATACACCAACACCCGGCCTTTGACGTCACGCCGCTACTGTCGCGTTGCTCTTGGGGGGCGCATGCGCAGAAGCCTCACTTTACACGAATCTGGTTCTTGCGCGCGAGCAGTGCCCGCAGCTCGTGTGAGAACAGCGCGTAGGTCTATAGACAATTGTAAGCATGGCGCCGAGACTGGTGCCCCGTGTGTAAGCTTACGTGCAGCGTGCTCGTGAGAATAGCTTTGACAAGCTTGCATTTGCACGGGCTCGTCCACATGAGCAGAGACATGGCGGCTGCATGTTCGATTGTTTTGGCGTCTTAGTGCGTGGCCTTATAATTTGCCGACTGGGGTGCCGCCCTGCGTGCATTTCACGGGGACTGCGCTGTAGCCATTGATATCTATTGTAGTAGGCTGTCATCGTGGATCGAGGCTTGTCTCGCTGGGGGTCGAGTGAGACCACCGGCAGACATCACTTGGCACCAACTAATGCATAAGACTCTATTGAAAAACAAAGTTCCCTTTCCCCCCTTTTTAAGCTGTTGTCGGCAGTGAAATTTTTGGCTGCTTTTTGGGAAGCCTGCCAAATGGCTTGTGCGCTAACATTAAACCTGGCAGCCCTCAAAGTTCTTATAGATAAGTGTTTTTGTCGTCGAGAGTGACTCCCTTGGGCGAAAAATGTAGTGAAGCTCAGTGAGACAAGAGTTATCTAGAGTTACCGTGGAGTCGGTGGCGATTTCGATGAGTTGGGTTTAGCAGACGACAAGCTTGAGGGCTTTGCTACGCGACATTCGCTCGCTCCCGGAAAGCCGCGGTCAACATGAACATTTTTTCGACAGTCATCAACTTCTGGGCTTCCCGAGGACGGTCTTATTGACGGCAACTTCCTTTGTTTACTCCACGACGAGAGCGAGCTTGCCACCTTAGCCCTGGGTGCTCTTGCACGTTTAATTCATTTAATGGGCGTTCAAATGCTTGACAACTATACTGATTCGACCTCCTAACACCCGATATGATGATCATAGCACATCATAAAATACTTGCTTTCGAGCACTGCGTACAAGCTTCAATATTTCTACTTTTCTGCATTTCTCCCGAAGACTTGCGTGTATTGCCTGGTGTCAAGTAATGGTCGCCGGTTGTGCCACCAACGGGTTATCGACACGAGATCCAGCTTACTTCAATAGACTTCAGTGGGTGTAGCAGCCATTTTCGCCGTCTCCTTAGGTTTGCAGTTAAACTTTTCTTTTACATCCGGTGTTCAAACCGCAGATGTCAGAAAAACAAACGGCACGCCCAAAGAAATCGTTTAAGCTGTGTGTACTGCGGCGTACCAACGCGATTTCCGCACTCCTCTGCGCCGCAAAAACCGTGCGGTGTCAAAAACAAAACGCCGCTCACGTCATAAAAAAAAAAATCATGTCTATTCACAGGGAAAATCTCGGGGCGCTTCTGTTTTCCTCACTAGGGGTAGTGCACGAGCTACCCACGCGGTTTTGTTTTAATTTTCATGGTTCATAGAAGCTTGGCATCGCACATGCTTGCACCATCAGAGGAAGTTGAAGTATCCTCACTTTGGGTTATCAAAAACTTACTCCAGTTACTCCAGTTGACTATTGGCGACGTGCGCGATCGAAAGCGTCGCTGTGGTCGGCCTTCCACGATTGGCCGAATGCTGACCATGACGTCAGCAAAGGATTTCTCATTGAGGGAAATAAGAGGAATGGAAGAACTTCCTTTTTGGCGGTGTTGGCAGCGTTCGTTTCAGAGCGCAATGATTTCAAGCTTCCACCTTGCTCTTTACAAACACCATCGAACTCGTAGTTCGCAAGGTCATGACGTCACGAAAGGTAACCATAGGAGGGCGCCACTAAAACATCTCGCCGCTAATACCCAAACTTCTCGCTTCTAGTCTGGACCATTAGCAGAGCTTTCACCGTAAACAACGTGGCAGGTGCTGCAAGTAACTTCGCGAAACAATCATGAGTCACGGTTCTTCCGGTGTTCTGGTCGTTTCTGTCGTTTTGGTTGTGAAAGGATCCATTTCAGGTGTGTTATCTAGCCTTAGAAGGTTGCCAAATCTACGACGGGTTTGCAACAATTTATATAGACAAATTGTGACTTGTCTCAGGGTAACCCATGCGCATTTGCGGCTCGGTTCGAGTTTAACATGCAGAGACAGAACATCAGGTGGGACACACTGCGGTTCCAGTCAAAAAATGCTAGATTTGCATCGATGTTCAGCCAATAAATGCCTCACAAAAATGGTAAAATACCAAGGAGGCTTAGCAGCGCATCTTTGCTGTTCATAGCGAATCTGCCTCATCATCCTAAAAAACAAAATTAGGGCAAGAAGTTTAAGGAGAGTGCAGAAGTTCATATAAGATGACCCTTACACTGGAAAGCCCGTTGAAGAAAGTTCCACGGAAATGTGCAACAAATTTGAAGATTTAATTTGTTTTCAGACAGAAGAACCATTTTCTCAGCCACATAGCTGAGAAATGACCATCTCGGCCGCTTTAGTTTGGAAAGTATTTTATAAAATTTGGTAATGCCAAAGGTTAGCGCATATATGTTCCAAAAATCCTGACGCCACGTCAGAAGGCTACGAGGCTCCAGTGCTGTCTGGAGAACTTATAGAGATGCTCCGTGAAAACCCAGATATATATTTTAATTGGTTTGTGACTGGAGATGAGGCTTGGGTGTTTCACAAAGATGCTGCTTTTCATATGGAATCAACGCAGTGTGAACACAAGTCATCGCCCACCACAACAATGTTCCAAGCAAAACAAATCTATGTTGAAACCCATGGCGCTGATTTTGGGAAGGAGGGGTGGAATATTTGAATAATTTTGCTTCTAGAGTTTATGCTACTGAAAGCAACCACACGCAGAGAGACTTACGCCAACGCAATAATCGTTTTATCAAAATTAGGTCTAAGAAAAATGCAAGAAAGAAACTTAGACCAGGCGCGCTCCTTCTTCAGGACAACGCACCGGTTCACAAGTCATAAGTCATAGGCTGTCATTCAAGAATGTGATATCTAAGTGATGAACCATTCACACTACAGTTCTAACCTGGCTTCCTCAGATTACGTCTTGTTCCGAACTTCAAAGAGATATCTCAATGCCTAGTAATCTTCAAGTGATGACGACGGCAAAGCAGTTATGACAGCCTCCTTGGAAGGTCAAACCAATTTTTTTCTTTTTCTGAGCAATTAAAATTATTTCAGAAGTGGATGAGGGGGATAGCGCTACCAGAAGACTGTATTGAACAATACAACCAAAGCTTTTTGAAACTCTTTTTCTTTTCCTACTGAGGTAGATACATTATAGACCCTTTCCGGAATTCAGTGCCATCTGGTGACTCAAATGGCAGTTTAACTTTTACCGTACTAATGGCGGCAATGAACCTGTGTTCTGCAGTATTTTATGGGGCACCGTCACTTTCACAAGTCGATGGTAAACGAGAATGTGCGCTTCACTCTGCAGTTTTTTTAATCTCTTTCAGTGTCAGTGGCGAAAAAGATGCAACCAGCCAGAACGAAGCGCCAACCCAGATAGATGCCTTGATAAAGTTCTATACATCAAGGGGCTTTGAAGCCGAGTGTGTGCTACAAACAGGTTGACTGGGCCCGAGTTAGAAATGAACGCTTACGCAGCTCTTGCATCCAATTCCTGATCCACGTTGCGCGAGCGTTTAGAATGTATACAGGCCTTGAATCCTCTGCTTAGGAGCATCTTCAGCCTCTTCCTTCATCAGTAAACAGAAGGCCGCCATTAGTATAGCACATATGCCATTTGTTCAGATGATGATAGTCATCAAAGTGGTCAGACTGAATTCCGGAAAGGGTCTATTGAGCGCCCCTCGTAGATTCGCGTGTATGATGCTCGTGCGTGAGGTTTGACGGTATTTGCTTGTTTCTGTTTTCCGCTCTCGTGAGACTCGGTCATAATAAAGTGGGTGAGTGCTTCTGAGAAATTGAGGGCGTAGCCGCGTCGGTGGCTCTGTAGAAAAGCGTTGGCCTAGGTAGGGATATCTGTTGGCGAGTTCGAATCCCGGCCGAGGTGCTCAAAATCCGATGGAGATTCAATATGAAGAAAACCGTGTGGCCGACATTTTGATTACAAGGCAATGGATCAACAGTGGGTCAAAACTATTCCTCAGTCCTTCGCTTGGTGTGTGACAGACCCCCTTGGTTGGTTTGGCACGTGAAACCTCCAAATTTGATTTGAACCCAGGGTGTCGTTTGCCTTCGGACGTCTGATGCTCAGGGAGACAACTAGGTCATGAGTAGGGGCACTCCTAGGAAGATCAGTGGCCGACTGTGTTAATGCACCGCAGCTTGGAGCTCATGGAGTGAAAGCTGACACTGTAGAATACAGTAATCGTGGGTTGAATGCTCACCCCATCCCGTTCCGAATCAGAGGAGCATCGTACTGGCATGCGGTCGCGTGTCACTACTGCGTAGTACACGTTAAAGACGCTGAGGCTAGCAGTCGTACTGCACTGCCAAATTTTCTCAGCTGCAGCATAAACCAGTGTCGCCATACGTCAAAAGGCAGACCGTCCTAACGTTTTCTAAACGCAAACTTCTAATTTTCTCCGAAGGGCGCTGCTGGGAGTGCGAGAATGCGACTTTCTACTTCGGGTGTTTGGGATATGAGTTCACTCTTGGAGATACAAAAATGAGACAAATTGACGAACCTTAATTTTTTATTTATTTTGGCAATCCTTTATCTACTTTACATTCAAAATATAGGTAGCTGTATCTGATAGGGGTTAGCGGGATGTTAACTTGATGAGTATACAATGCTTCGCAAAGCGTATGAAACAACCTGAGTGCGAAATGACTTAGGGGATAACCCGTAATCACATCAGAAATATACGTATTGGCGGGTTCTTTGCTAAGGACGGAGGAGATGGTGCGACCGACTCCGAGCTTCGGTGAAAAAGTTTTGTTTAATCCACGTGCCTTCGGGCTCGCGCCAATGAGTAGCGTCGTCGTCTTCGTTGGTGGCGACGCTAGACGTTGACTGCGACAGATAGTTCCCTCCCTAGAGACGTCGCCTCTTGGCCTGCAGCAGGTTGCAGAGAACGGAGCGATTTTGTGAGCAGTAGCCGATGAGGCTCCTAAGAGTGCCTTATGAGGTGGCGCATCTATGTCCGATCAATTTCATCTTGGGTACAGATCGCAACCACGTCATACTTTAGAGCCCATATTTCCCAAAACTTTTCGCCCGCCCATGACGGATACGGTGCGCAGAACGTGTACCCATCGTACAGACTTTTTCCGAATGCAAGCTTACTAGCGACCTTAATTCTTGGGAAGGGGAATCCTGTGGCGACACGCAGCCTTGTCATCTGATAAAAGACGAGGAGGCTGACGTGTGATATAATGAGCCCCTGTGCTTTCGCGATCAAAACAGCCTGCTTGCATTCGAGAAACAAAAACAAGGAATGCGATAAACAAGGCCTGGGCTTTTCTTGGGGGGGATGTCGTTCTTTTGGAAGAGGAAAGATGATGGCCAATGGTCGAGACGGGCTCGTGTGTCACTGCTATGCCGTATGGTCTGAGAACACGGGTGAGAACTTCGCTCGTGCCTCTGAGGCACGGGACGCACAAGCGACTGGAGGGAGGGTTTTCTCGGCTGCAGATGGGTGACGAAGTTTCTTGTAGATATTGTTGACGAATCTTGTTGGGTTTGCGTTTTCTCGAAGGTCCCGTTTTATAATGTCAACTCCCTCTTTAAGTGCCTTATCTGTGGAGCACACCGCGATTCCGCGATGGCGCGTCGAATGTTTTTCTTCTTTTTTTTGTTTTTTTGTTTATCGCATTTCTTGCATTAACTGCAACGCCTCATATGTGGGAGAAACCAAGAAATTCACCGAACGTCTACGCGGACACAAATATGATGTAAAAAAGAAGGAGTGAGAGGAAACGCCCTACCGGAACTTGGAGAAAGGAACAACCACGTCATCGACTTCAACAGCAGTTCCGTCCTGGAAACCGAAAGAAACTGGAAAAACGACTCTATTTAGAGTCCTGGCATATCCAGCATACCAAGAACAACCTGAACCGGTCGATCGGTATACCCTCCCAAGCTGCTATATTCACGGTCTTCGAGGAGTCACAAGGAGAGGAAGCCGATTTTAACGGCAGCGACAAGGAGAAGAAGAGAAAGACGAACACCCAGCCAAATAAGTCAACCGTGAACAAGCGACAGAGCAGGCCGCGAAACGTCGGGCAATTTAAACCAGTTGGTTAGAGTACTTCCAGTTTCTTTTCTTAATACTTACCTAACCAAGCAGAGTTTTCCGAAATGTTTACTCTTCAACCGATAACCATGGTTGGCCGGCATGTAAGGACACTACTTAAAACCTTCATAAAATTTAAAGTCGCGTATTCGACTCATGTGGAAATCGGTGCGTAGTCTGCTTCTGCCTGCCATCAACGTCCGGCCGATCGAGTGAAGACAATCCACTAGGAGTCCAAAAGACGCTTGGGAATAACTAGAGTCGAAAGACAATCTAAAACATAGAGCGAGATCATTGCTCATGCTTTGCGATTTAGGTGAGGTAAGGGAAGGTTAAAGCCTCTTGTATCATTAACTGGTAAAGAACGTACGTGATAGTGCCGGGAGTACGACATATTAGTTCTGAAGAGAGCGACACTCGCTCGGAGGGGCATTGGCATGTTTCTCCGCCGTCCCTATACTCTGCTGGTCACGTGACCTAAATTTCCCTTTCGTAGAAATGCGGTTAACTTTCTGTCGTGCTAAAAGTTAACCATCTTCGAGTAAACGGGCCCAGGTGCAAAAGCTCTATAATGTATATCGACTTTTTTGTGTTTTTTGTTAAGTGCCTAAGTGCTCTTCAGCGGTAAAAAAGCCATTATTCGGTTTGTTTACAAAAAAAAAAGGCCTTTAATAACATTGTCTGAGAGTTATTCCGTGCTCGAAAAAACCTGAATATCCACGATCACTCCGTTTTGAAGAACTAAAAACATTAGAAACGCGGACAGGTGAAATACAATATTTCGCAGAAGCAGAGTATTCAGCAGTCAAATATTTGTGCAAGCATTTTTTCGTTTTTAGTTAGTGACACTCGGCCGCATCTAGAACGTTATATACGTGCGAATGACCTCTGTTGAATGTCCGCCTAGTGAGACTAGACAATCAGAGTGCACTCAAGATACACTGAATTGTGATAAAACATTTGACACTACATTATTAATTGCTTTTTCTGTCTTCTAAGCATTTTGTGCCGACACGGTTGTCGAGCTCGCAGCTCGTCGATAATGTGCGGTTCCAAAGCTTTGCATTGACAGCACAAGTTGTAGGATTTATATTGAGCCACCCTACGTGATACAGCAGGGGTCAATGCTTGGGAAGATTAGCTATAGAAATAAACTTTAAAAACGCATTAGAACACTTGTTCGTTTCCATTATAGTTGTGCAGTAAAGTGCCATAAAGAGTTAGGATAATATCCATTGGCACAACAACGAAAAAAATTGCGATTTAGGTTTTTATACAGTATCTATCATAATACAACAAGCATTAAAGCTCATTATATTTATTACCTCCAAATTCACATCCAAAAGAAAATATCACATACATAATAAACAGGAACTTCCCACCAGGACGGAATTGGGCGAAACTCGTGTTTTGTAAAATCCATTAAGGACTGGAATGCTTTGTCTTGTGAAATTGCTTATGCCTCAGATGCTGAAATGCCTTTATAGTGTTTATTCGACCCCTGTGATAATGCCTGATAACGCTGCGGGACCACCATGAATGAAGAGTAAAGAGCGCACGGGGATTATTTTTCTATAGCTAAAATAGTCAATCTATAAGCGTGGGGCACACAAATCTATAAATACCGGCCATTCAAGGTACTGCGTAACCACGGGATTTAGTCTGTAAACGTATAACAATAGAAAGCAAATAATGTATTAGCTGCACGACGAACGGAAGAGAAGTACAAACCGTTCTATCCTTTTTGCGCTGATTAGGCCAGGATTTATTTTATTAAGCAGGGAGTGTAGATTAACAACGACCGAGTTAGTTCAGCAACTTGGTAGTTTATTTCATAAAAAAAGGAATTTATGATACGACAGAGAAGGAAAACTCGCAATTTTATGGTACGATGATAATGCCTCTGGGGGCCATTAAAGACAATATTTGGGCAAATAAGCTGGAAAATCAATTTGTCGAGCTTCCTCTTGCAAAAAACACTATAGAACAAGAAATAAAAAAGCAGACAATACAGTGCATCGCAGTGCATCGCGAGATTAAACAAAAGTTGATCATAAGCAAACAGAAGAACTAGAATATGAAACAATTAAAATATATACACATGTCGCAATTAAACATAAGAAATAATTATGTTACAGTGCACTGTTCTTTTTATTTGTTTATTTGTGATATATTTATTTATTTGTTTAAAGTGTGTCATATATTATAGTTGTTTTGTTTGTTTATGTTTAGCTTCTGCTCGATATGAACAGAGTACCAGTGCGCAATGTAGTCTATAAATACTACGAAATTCACACATATGCTCCGCCTTTTTCTCTCCATGTTTTTTGGCGCTTATTGTTTTGGTAGGTTTTTGTCTCATGACGTAAACGTTTGAAGAAGTTAAATTTAGATTGCGTTTGCTTCGTGTCAGTCTCAAGTTCTCAACAAGGCTCGTTTGACGCCCTTATTATCGGGCACGTATTTTGACAGGATGGTTTCTGGAAAAGTTCCAGTTTCTTTTAGAGCGTCCCATGTGTACTGTGGAGCTCAAACTCTCGACGCCTGACAATCAGCCCTACCCAGATATCCTGTGATCCCTGTCACCTCTGCTGCCACGTGCTAGCTGTCAAGTCCGTTCTTCTCGTCAAGCGGCGATTAAAATACACAGACTAAAGTAGCTCCAAGAATAGATAGTAGTATTTTTTATTTATTGGGGCTTCCAGCCGTGGGGCCCCGGCAGGACTGGTACATAATTCACTCATGAAGAGAAACATATTACGTACAATGACAACTTGTTAGTTGATTTGCAAAAGGATATTATATCAGCACAATTCACAATACAAGAAAGCTTATTCTAACAATCAATAAACCGGACAAAAGTATGAGTGTTTGAAAGGCTCTGTTCAAGACCAATGCAGTTTATATGGCAACTGTGCTGTGTTTTTCCGGCATGGTTTAAGATACCGCAATGCATTTCAAGGCGTTTAGTTGGTACAAATCATAAACTATCTAAAAAGAGCTTCATTCTACTCTTTTTCCCTCCAGCTTTCAAACTAGTTAACTTTGCTTGACCATTGAGTATTGTAACAAAATCCGTTGATCTACATGAAAAAAAAGAAAAAAAATCAAGCAGAAATATATTTTGAATTATTTTTCAACAATAAATGTTTTGACCAGTAAATGGCTCCCAGACAGAACTGGCATGCTCCATGATTGGCAAAATCTAAGATTTTTAAAAACTTCTAAACTCACCTTTAAACCCGCATGCTCTAATTTTGTTTCTAACATCTAGAGGTTCTGAAAAGCTTTTGTTTACCTGCTCAACATGATGGCTCCAGTATAGGTTCGCATGAGGTGAACTCCTAAACACTGATTGGACTGATTTAAAATCTGTTTTCTCGATGCCTCGTTAAAAAACAAAATTTGTAGCAGATTGCATATAGCGATGGATACAGTTGCACGGTATGTTGTCTCAAGAACGAGCTCAATTAGAGTTATCCGGACCATGGGGCGCATAGCTTCGGGTACTACAGTCTTTTTATCTACTAATAAAAATAAGTAGTCGATTTCAATTAATATTACTCTCGCATCAAAAAGCACTCAGTTTGATTACTGGATTACTCAAGAGGAAAAGAAATTGACCATTATTTGAATAAAGTAACAGTCACTTCTCCGATAACATCAGATTTTCAAAACGACACCGTTTTCCGCCGGCTTGAAAACGGGCCTTTCGTACCATCCATTATTGGAATAAGATCACCGAATTATTAACTATTTATCTTTTCCACCCAGCATTTTTGCTAAACCACTCAACCTGTCGGAGATTTGGTCCGAGGATTCCTTGATAGAAAACTTGTACAAACAGAGGGCGTCACTAGAAACAGGAGGGGAAAAAGGAATGATTACAAGTATAAAAAACGTTATCATATTACTTTCTTAAA